>JALPQI010020137.1:0-34233 GCA_025490895.1 Thaumatotibia leucotreta
ACTGAACTGACAGTGGCTTGTACAGGAACATCTCTATGATAAGGTCGCGGCCCTTCACGTGGTTGAAGAACACGCTAATGACTGCATGGTGTACTGAACTCACAGTGGCTTGTACAGGAACATCTCTATGATAAGGTCGCGGCCCTTCACGTGGCTGAAGAACACGCTAATGACTGGTGTACTGAACTCACAGTGGCTTGTACAGGAACATCTCTATGATAAGGTCGCGGCCCTTCACGTGGTTGAAGAACACGCTAATGACTGGTGTACTGAACTCACAGTGGCTTGTACAGGCACATCTCTATGATAAGGTCGCGGCCCTTCACGCGGTTGAAGAACACGCTAATGACTGGTGTACTGAACTCACAGTGGCTTGTACAGGAACATCTCTATGATAAGGTCGCGGCCCTTCACGTGGTTGAAGAACACGCTAATGACTGGTGTACTGAACTCACAGTGGCTTGTACAGGAACATCTCTATGATAAGGTCGCGGCCCTTCACGTGGTTGAAGAACACGCTAATGACTGGTGTACTGAACTCACAGTGGCTTGTACAGGAACATCTCTATGATAAGGTCGCGGCCCTTCACGTGGTTGAACTGGTGTACTGAACTCACAGTGGCTTGTACAGGAACATCTCTATGATAAGGTCGCGGCCCTTCACGTGGTTGAACTGGTGTACTGAACTCACAGTGGCTTGTACAGGAACATCTCTATGATAAGGTCGCGGCCCTTCACGTGGTTGAACTGGTGTACTGAACTCACAGTGGCTTGTACAGGAACATCTCTATGATAAGGTCGCGGCCCTTCACGTGGTTGAACTGGTGTACTGAACTCACAGTGGCTTGTACAGGAACATCTCTATGATAAGGTCGCGGCCCTTCACGTGGTTGAACTGGTGTACTGAACTCACAGTGGCTTGTACAGGAACATCTCTATGATAAGGTCGCGGCCCTTCACGTGGTTGAACTGGTGTACTGAACTCACAGTGGCTTGTACAGGAACATCTCTATGATGAGGTCGCGGCCCTTCACGTGGTTGAAGAAGACGAACAGCGACCAGTGGACCAGCCACGTCCGCTGCTGCAGCGCCTGCATGTTGGTGGCGGCGGCTCCGGCCGCGCCATTGTCGATGAACTCTCGCAGCTTCGTCAGGTCCTCGAGCGCACCGTCCCAGTTCTGCACGAGGATCTCGCTGGCCAACTTGCCCCAGAGTACTGATAGGTAGTTCTACGAAAAAGGAAATGCCTACATTGAAACCAGGGATCGGGACCGGTTTTTTAGAAAAACCACGAAATAGCTCAATATCTTAAAATGTTTTACACTCTTTATGTAGTACTCAACATTTTAAGTAATTATTAAAATCGTATTTTTGAATTATTCCATTAACAAAAGAATTCAAACCGTTCTTTTGTATGGAGAAAAAACCGGTGTCCGATCCCTGATTGAAACACAAATTAAGTACTTTTTTCTAAGTAGGTAGGTACTTTGATCAAACTAACTACAGACAATTCCACTAGATGCTTGGCGCAGAACATCGCAATAAAATAAAATAATATAAAAACATGATAAATATAGTTTACTCATTATTTGGCAGTATTTTATGATCGTGCCAAAAAGGTTAACGGATGCTACGGAATTTTGTAGGTATGTATACTTACCAAGAAGAGTGGATCTAGGTAACGAACGATATGGAATTTAGTTTCTTTGAACGTAAGGCGTCGCCGTATCCTTGTTTGTCACCACCGTTGTGGAAAGTAAACACAAATCTACATTTATTATTTTAAACCAAACCAGACTTTGATCGCGTAAATATACACTTCATAAATTACCTCCGACGTTCTCCGTACTTTCTCCGGGAGCGCGAGTGCCGTATTCGAAACGTCGGAGGTAATTTTCTAAGCATATTTATACGCGATTAAGTCTCGTTTCGTTTAACATAATGTGTGTAAATCACGCGTGAAAGTTGAAATCAGTTATTTGTAAAACCTCGAGGAGTATTGAAGTGAGAACGTACGATTAGGCTAGGTGAAAAGAGGTCGATTTAGCTGTTGGACAGGTATACAAACTTTTTTCCAGCCAATTATATAATTCAATAAAAAAAATCGAAACGGTACCGTCAAAGCATTGTCAAAACGTTTCGACACATTTATAAAGATGTCAGCTAAACTAGTAGTCGAGAGATTTGAAACAGACGTTAATTTTAAATATCTGAATGTTACTATTGAAGCTGAAAATGAGGAAACGAGATTCAGCGAGTGGTTGGAAGGTGACCCACATCATTCGAAAAAACCGACAGAGAAATCGTCGCATTTGATAGTGAAAATAGTAACGGGTCCAGAATATGAACATTTTAATCTAGATTCCTGTGCGAAACAGGTAAATGATACGGATATTAGAAATGTTGACCCCATGTGTATTTTTGGAGAAACTAAATACTTCCATAACACCTATGAAACTGAACACATTGATAACCAGCACATTCTGAATATCCAGCAGAGTATAAAGCAAACTTTGAAAAACCCTAATGCATTACCATCCATATATGTCAATAAACACTTGTATGATAAAAAGAATACGTATACGGGCAATCTTGAAGGTAACATTTGTCCTTTAGAGTATAGTTTGGAAAGGGTAAAGGAAAATAATGCTCGCATAATGGAAAACATACATATGCTAAACAGAGCATTGAACTACACGAAAAAGAAGGAAAGCATTGATGTGAACTGCTCAAAACCCGTTAGATCGTATACGTGTAGCACATGTGGGAAATGCTTCGTCTACGAAACAGGCCTGAGGAGACACTATTCTACACGACATGCGATACTGGACATTCAACCCCGATGGCAGGTAGTGTGGACTTGCACAGAATGCTTCCAGGTTTGGCCGCGTCAGGATGTGGCCGTTCAGCATGCGACCCACTGCTGCCAAGCAGATAATCTCGACTGCGTTCGCGAAATCAAAACTTCGTCCCTCTTGCAATGCGAATTCTGTGAGAAAGTTTTCACGAGCATTCCTCGACTGTTGCGACACGCGAAAACGCACACGACCGCCAGCAACTACGCGTGCAATGCTTGCGAATTAGCGTTTCCTTGCTACAAAACTGCAGAACAGCATTGGCTCTCCTGTCCATGGTTGAGAACTTGTTACAGTTTCCATTTGGGCAAACTATTACTTTGCAATGCCTGTGACCGCAAGTTTAGAAACTATGAACAGTTGTATAACCACAGGTGAGCATGGCCTTACGTTTAAGTCTAACACAAAGTCATATAAAATTTAATCATGAATAATACATATACAATGCTAGTTTATAAAATTTGTAATACTTACTTTTTTTTAGGTACAAAGCGGAACACTTCATAACTAAAACACATCAAAACCACATCAACACACTTGGTGTATTAGTCTATCAATGTGAACTGTGCGGCCAGTGGTTTCCCTCTGTGGCTCTTCTGCTGAGTCACAGGAACCAATACCATCCACGCTATGACAACACATTAGCCCCTGGTGTAAGTGTACTTTTTATTATATAATATGATTTTCTGGCAAATTGTTAATCAGTTATTATTTACAGGACATGAACTACTCAGGAAATCATGCCTACAATGTGAACATTCCAAATGATATTCAAGAATTTGAATCTCTTAAAGATCAACAATATTAAATAGATGTTTTTGCTGTGCTTATAACAATAAATGAAATTTTAAATCACATTCTTTTATTTTGTCATATTAAAAATGTGATTTTCATAGGCATTAGCTGCCATAACCTTTGTGTTACCTAGGTTAAAATATAATTTATCGTATTTGAGCCACTGAACTTGGCTTGCTCACATTTTTGATTTGAAAAATGGTGAAAAGACAATAATTCCTCTAAGTTAAGACATATTTATATCTAATTAAGTGTAGGAATGATAGAAGCCTAAGATTTGGTACAATAAATTTTATAATGACACTTATCACATTCACTGTACCAATTTGGAAGGCAAGCTTTAGCGCTTAGTAATAGAGGCCAAATGAAAATGTGATAAAAGAGAAATATTATTTTGATTTCTTACCTTATCAGTTGGGGACATGACCAGCTGGCAGAAATATAAGTATGAGGCAGATTCCACATAGTTACCACATTCATAGCGGTACTTGGCAAGCTGGTACATGCTGTCAATCATCTGAATCTTGAACTGGAAAAGAGATATTCCATATGAATGCAAATACATATTTCTTTTTGTACTTAATTTTTAGTATACATATGCCAAATATAGGATACTTTTATCCTTGCATATTATACTAGTTTGTGAAATAGAATTAACTAAATTCTACAGAGACAAAATCACAGGACACAACTATAATATACAAAAATACAAACCTCAAACTCCTTATTGGTAGTTAGATAGTTTATGAGAGTTTTGGGGTCCCTCATGGTTTCCACAGTTTTCATGACATCATCCCGCTGCATAAGTCTCAAAACTGGCTCCACTGCATCTTGGAGCTCTTGAAGCTGTGATAGTACTACACCTCTGCGAGACTTAATTTCCTAGAACCATAAGAAACCTACTTTTAAATTTGTTTATCTTAAACATTTTTAATTACTTTTAGTGTGCTATGCAGAATCCTCTTCAAAAGGTAATTTAAAAATGATTTTGGAAGTTATTCAAATCTTTGCTAAAAAAATTTAATAAATACATACATAAAAAAATATATAACAACTAAGATTTAAAAAGTCAAACACACTCCAATTTATAAGAATATGCATTTCTCATAGATAATATGATACATTGTTTTCTATTTACCTCTGGTGTGTCTTCATCTGGATAAAGCATTCTCCTGATGTCTATCACATAATCAATCATGTTTGTTTTGCTCAGAATCTCTAATTTAGCTGACAATAACTCTGATTGATCATAGGTCTGAAATAAAAAGATGTATGCTACATTTTGTACATTTTATCTACATTACATTGTCCAGGGTGTCAATGATTTGCCGTCTAGCGCATAATTATACTGACGCAATATCTATGCAAGGGATTTTCAATTATTATAATAATGCATAATATTGTTCTTGTGCAATAGTTCAAAAGTGAGACATCAATATTCAAACAATAATACAATTAGCGGAGTTTCCACATGACACTGAGTCCACCGTTCTCATTTTCCTCTGGGCGTCAAAAATGTATGAGATGCTATATCTTCCACATAACAATTATTTTTCAGGAAATTTAACCACTGTTAAAGATGTTTTGGTGACGACAACCAACCTCCTTAGCAGCCAAGAATTCCAGCAAGGGAAACACAAGATGACGGTCTAAATATTGACCTATCTTGAAAGTCAAATCAAACTTGGAATAACTCATGATGAACTGTTTCACTTTCACTAAGTTTTATGCCTTTATTTCTTATAAAAGTAAGTCCAACAACACTTCTTTTAGCCCGTTGTACTTAAGAGGCCTTGGATAACCTCAAAAGTGGTCACTTCGCTGACGAACAAAGAGTTGCGTTCAAAATAATAAATAAAAGTAACGAACGAGTGTTGCCAATATAAATCGCAAAGCTGACAGATGACATGGACTGATGGAGTTGGAGAGTGTATGAAAGTCCTTATCATAGACAAACATCAATAAATGTTTTTTTTTTTAATTTATTATCTGTTATATGCCAAAAAATAGAGGCGATTAAACACTTGCGAGGTTATAATTTAATTTGTTTTTCTTGTTACATACGTAATGACAGTACCTACGGGTTTCTAAAGTTTCCAATTTCTTTAATTTTACAGCTGTAATACTATTTCATGCATTATCGGGACATTAAACTTGCAAAAGCCTTGTGACTCTGACCCTTGCTGTGGATTGATTTCAAAATGGCGTCGAGCGCGTTGCTTGCTAGAATGCGTCATTTATAGAAGCGGTGCATGTGTATTTCTACAATGGTTTAAAAATAGAGGACTTGCATAAGGCAGTTGCATGGATAACAATGAAAAATGTCGAATACCGTGATAACAAACTACACGGACTTAAACGGGCCTTCCTCGAAGGCTGATAGCTCTGTTGTTGTTATTGTAAACAAGGATGGATCTCTTTCTGTGGATCAAAACTTACTTGGAACCTTAATGGGTAAGAGTTTAATTATAGTATTTCTTCTAGTGGGTAATTTGAGTGTGTTAGTATCCTATTCGTATATAAGAAAATGCCTTATTTGGCCTACCTCCCGCACAAAAAAGTGCGGCACCCAAGCGACGCTCGCAGTGACGCTTCTCATTTACTCAACGAATATTTTGAAAACACTAGTTTCTATCTTATAAATATCTGCTTGTATGCCATATTATGCACGTTTATTTATTTTATGTTATGTAGATTACGGTTTCTTATCGGAATTAATTATACTACTCTAATTTACTATCCCTCTGTAGAGAAAATGCGACATTTTAAGTTTATACTGAATATGAACAGGGATAGATTTAAAGTGTCTCGGTTTATTTTTATTTTCTATTCTGGTTTCACATCATAAAACATCAACTTTTGTATGTAATTGATTGATCATTAATTTTGGCGCCAATTTTTACTATTGAATTTTTCATTTCTTTTAAACACTAATAATATATAGGGCACACACTATTGACCCCTATTTTATATGCTCCAATAATATTTTAAGGAACTGATGGAACACAAGCTGCTGGAATAAGCGTAGTCCGAGTGGGACATGAAGGCAAACCTGATGATGCTACTGATTCTGAGGGAGAGGATGACAAAGTACCACATGTTACACTTTCAGTGGACAGCTATTATGATGAACCTGATAGCATCATAAAGTATGGTAAGTAGTGTAATGTGTCATTAACTTCAAAAAACAAGTCCAAGGCAAAAAAAATTGTATGAAACATCTTTTTTCGCATTAGGTTGATATTTTTAGTCTTTTACCTTTTTTTGACAAGTGTTGACTAAAGACATTTGTCTTTATAATTTATTTAATTTACCTTACAGATAGTGGAGCAGAAATGTTGCAATCATTGAGAATTGAAACAAGAGAGAATAGTCTGATTGGGTTTCATAATGACCATTGTTACACACCCCTCACATCACCAAGCCAGTCTCTGCCACAGAAAACTGACAACTTTGCTGGCTATGATGATCCGGTCATTGAAATCACACACACTCCACCTCCGAAACCAGTGCCAAGTGCAAAGAAAATCACAATATTGGAACAGCAAATCATACCCAAAGGCAGAAAAATTGCAATTAATCCTCAGGAAGGTATCATCTTAAAGGGCAATGATGTCTTAACAAAGCCATTGCCAGTTCTGACTAAATCAAAATATGCCAGTGAACCAGAAAAAAGTTCAACAACTCAACAGAAAAGTGAAGAGGAACATGAGTCATCATCTGCAAGCTCATCTGCTGATGGAGTTTCTGATAGAGACTCAGATTCAGACTATAAAGATACTAAAGATAGGTCTGGACCACCTAAACTGCGTAAAGCTAAATTAAAACCCCGAATTCTGAAAAGTGTCAATACCCCCAAAGCTAAAGTTAGCCCTAAAGTGGCTGCTAGATTGAAGTCTAACAAAAGTATTATCAAAAAAGAGATAAAAGAAAAGCTTATCAGTAAACATGTACCAGAAAAGAAACAAGTAACACTGGATAATGTTCTACAGAAAGATAGTCCAGTGGCTCTACCAGAAGTCAGTCTAAGTGGCCACGAACTAAGTAGAGTGGTAGTTAAACCAGCTTCAAAACCAGTTAAAAAAGAAAAGAAAACACCCGCCCATGTCTCTGCATTATTAACTGATATGACATCACTGTTCTCTACACCTGATGTGATTAGAAGGGTTTCCACTGAAAATAAGCCAGTAATAAAAGGTGAGAAAGAGCAAGTTGTCAGTATCAAGAAAACCGAGCGTACTAAATCCCAGGAGGCAGAAGAAAAGCCATCAGATGTAGCCAAACCTCTTGGAACCGTAGATAAGGCTAAAAGTATTGTTCCACAAAAGACTTACTCCAAGCAGAAAGATAAGGCAATCAATCCATCTGATAAAGTATCGAAAGGTTTTGATCTGATTCCACAAATTGATGATGCCAGTCTTGCTCAGTTATTCCAAGACACTCCAGTCACAACTTTAAACAAAACTCAGCCAACAATTTCAACAATTCATACTATGAACAGCCCAAGTTTAGCTGGCCCGCTATCTCCCACTTTAGACCTACTGGGGGCTCTGCCCTCCGAAGAGGAAGGCCTGAGCGAAGATTTCTTGATGCACGTAGCACAGCTGGTGGAGAGTTCGGAGAACCTGCAAGAGGTACTGGACAAACAGGTCCTCGGGAAAGTCGACGCCGTCCCGACCACCGCCGTAGCGACAGCGCCGGCCGCTCAACCGCCGACGCCCCAAACGCCGGCATCGAGGAGTCTCCTATATCAGCAGACGCCGGCGAAAGCGGTCAAGACCGTCCAGCCGCAGAAAAATCCGATCGAGATAGTGAGACGCGACGGTCGCGTTATCACACTGCCGCCGATAGAGGCGCCCGCCACGAGATCATCGAAGCGGAAGAGTCAGATGACCCAGGAGAGCGGCCAGCCCGCCGCCGCCGAGCCGGTGCCGCCGCCCGCGCCGCCGCCCGTGGTCGCGCCGCCGCCCGCCGTCGTGGCGGCCGCGACGCCGGACCTGCAGGTGGCCCAGACGTCCAAGTCTTATGTCAATAAGAAACTCGCTCCTAAGAAGCCGGAGCCGGTCGCTCCTCCGCCCGTTGCTGATAAAATGTTTACTGAATCTCAGGAGAGCTGGAACTCCGAAGATGATCCTTATAGGTACATAAAATACTGTATAAACGGAGAGGCCTTATTCATAAAGTTTTATAACATAAATATATCATTCATTAAAATTAAAAATCCACTGACGCTCCTGTACCTATCTAGCAAATTTTTGAAAACAGCGAAAAAGGAAAAGTGCAGGGAATACGAGTTACCTTCAGGCTGAAACGCGCATGAATTTTTACATAATATTCCTCCTCGTAATATCCCTTCAATTCTGAGAACAATTTATATTATAATCCTAGTCGTTTATGAAGTCCTAAGGCGTTATTTGCTTGTTATCAATATATATAACGCAAAATATAACCTTTTTGCGTTATGTGCATATTTTATTTGACTTAACTGATTACAACCTCTTTGTTTATTGTAACATTTTTTTAAAACTTTGACATATGATATGCCAAATGCGCGTGGATTTTGGAAAATATAAGGGATAGATGTTTTATCTTGATTTTTATTTCTTACGATATGAACAAGGCCAAAAATAATCATCGTATTATGAAGTCGAACGCGATGAATGATTACTTAAATTCTGCTTTTTTTAGATTGTGGTGTATTTGCAAACAGCCCCACAACAATCGCTTCATGATATGTTGCGATAGCTGTGAGGATTGGTTCCATGGCAAGTGTGTTAACATTACTAAAGCGATGGGTCAGCAAATGGAAGAGGATGGCATTGAATGGCGATGTCCTAACTGTCTGAAAAAGACGAAACCAACTCCGAAAACGATCACTAATAAAGTGAGTATAAAGGCTACCTGTATACATAACGAGAGGGAGCAACAATTGTGTACTGATATTAATGTGTGATTTCTCAATTTTAGATGACAATCCAAAAGAAACAAGAAGTCGAAAATGACCAATCACCACCGCTTCTGGTATCGCCACCTGCGAGTAAAGCTGTGTCCTCAAAGACAAGCTGTATCGTATGTAAGAAGCCCGCCCGTGCCAGCAGTATCTACTGCAGCGACGCGTGTATTCTGAAACATGCCCAGGACTCATTGGGGAATCAGACACCAGGAAAGGCAGATGGTGAAAGAGACCACCATGATAAAACAAAGTCAGATTCCAGGGTAAGGATTTTTTTTATACTTAATAAACAGCATTTTGCCACAATAAGAGTGCAATATTACGTTGTTTGCACTACATATTTTAATGTATTATTTAATGATTTCAGGTAATTGTTTACGAAAGAAAGTCTGGCAGAGTACTCGCTGGACCAAATGCACCTACACCTGAGAACCTAAAAGTTTGGCTGCAAAAGAATCCTACCTTTGAAGTGGTAAGGCCCGGAGCCCTCAGTGCTATTAAACCGAATGTTATGAAGAAGAAAGCAGCAATAACAAAGGAACCTAACAAAATTCAAACAACACTTAATTTTGAACGAATTCCGAAAAAACCAGGGTTGCACACACCCCAAAGAGAGATTAAAGAGATTCCTCCTAAGCTGATGTACCCACCAAAAGATGAAACTAAAGCTATGACCTCTCCCAAGACTCCAGTAACACCCAAATCGCACCAGCTACAATACCCGGACACTCCAAGAGCCAGTACATCAGGTCTAAGAACTATGGGCGAACCCAGAAAACTCGTTCGAACTGCAAACAGATCAATAAGTGAGAAAGCAACTAAGGTGAGTTTTTAATTTAAATTGTATAGAAATTTACCGCTCTTTCTCATACATCCAAAAATAACATTGATGTCCTCCAATATCTTTATATCATAATAATTGTATAATATAATTGTACATTTGTTATATCATAATAATATGTATAATAATGTACATGAAGTTCTAAAATTGTGATATTATTAGAAATAACAGTGTAAGCATGGAAGTTGTATTCTGGGCGTTTTATGTTTTCCCTCTTGCAAGAATTAAGTGTCCTTCGCCGTCAAAGGCTTAATTTAGTATTCAATCTGATAAAGTAAAAACTTACGCTCGTAAAATTTTTATGTGTTGACGGAAAATATTGTTCCATACCGTATACGTAATGGTAACCTTGATCGTGTTTGCATGTTGATTATACATGAGTCGGCAAGCTCATGATAATGTTACGTTACAGGCACCATCAGTCTCGCCGGCCGCCGCGCGGAGGAAGGATACTCCGCCGGACAGCAAGAACAAGATGAAATCCGCGGAGCCTATACGAGACAACGTGAGGAAGGCCTTGCAGGAACAAATGACTGCTCGCATGTCCGAGAACACCGGACCTAAGTTCAGCGAAGATGAAATAAGACAGTTCGCGTACGACACGGAAATGGAGTTGCACGAATTGTTCCGGGACGTCGGGATGAAGTACAAGGCGAAGTACAGGTCGCTCATGTTCAACATTAAGGACCGGAAAAATCTTTCTTTGTGGCAGAAAATCTGTGATAAAACTATAACACCTAAACAATTGGTAAGTTTTTTATTTCTAAATGATTACTTACTTCAATGATCGCAAATCACTATTTTGGATATAAATTATTTGTTTGTCCTTGTCTTTACTTTTAAAGACAAGGATCTTTACTGATTTTTTGTATTTAGTTGTTGGTCTTAGGCTCTAGAGTTGTGTTAAATCTCACAAATATTATGTTAATAAATTAACAGTTGCATCTTCAAGTTATTCCAAGAATTTGTGTTTAGCATGTTCTAATTGGATATTTTTTTAGGTACGCTTGTCACCTGAAGAATTAGCTAGTCAAGAATTGGCGCAGTGGAGGGACAAGGAATCTAAATATCAGTTGGAATTAATAAAGAAGTCAGAACTGGATCTATTAGCTGCCAGTAAAACATATGTTCTCAAAACACATAAGGGTGAAGAGGTATGTAATTGTACTAATAGAGCAGCTAGAACGTTACAAAGGTGCTAATTAAGTTTTACTTAGTAGCTATATTATTTATTAGAATGCTCCGGTTGCTTGCGGCCAAAGCAAAGCCATTCCATCCAACATAAAATAATATTAAATAAAAAAGCTTCATTGGCCGTTTTCAAAAACCTGTTATTCATAAAAAATAGACACCTTTATTTAATTGTGGGTGAATCAACTTTTTTCTGTCTGTTATTGCCATGGTTACGATCGCCTGAGTCACGCTGGTATTATGCAAAATTATGCTACTTAAATTATGCAAATATGTATGTACTGCATGTCTGTAGGCGGCACATTAAGGAAAGGGCTTATTAACACCAGAAAAATGTATCTATGTTTGCATAGTTTAAATAGCATAATATTAATAAAACCAGCGTGTATGTCAAAATTTAAAAACTAACAAACGTGCGAAAATTTCCAAAAACAGGCGACTTACTAGAGCTCAAAATCAATATTTTGGACCAGTCTAAGGTGACCTACTGGGGGTTAGAAGGTTGTGCATTAATTACCGGACGTCCTATCTACTCCTATCACTAATATCCAAATAAAATGTCTTGTGCTGCTGTGTGTACTGACGTAGATTTTGAAGAAGAAATTGCGTCTGTTTCTAATATACAGTAACTTTATACAAATGTTGTGATTAGTTTTATTACATATTAATTTTATTTGGTGACTTTTATTTATTCTAGTTCTGAATTATCGATATAGATAAAATAATAATCACTGGCTAAATTACGCTAGTGTTTTGTTTTGCCGTGAAAAATCCGAGCTCTGGTAATAACAGACAGAAAAAATTTAATTCACCGTTATACTTTGCTAAATTGTTTCAATATTTCTGAAATAAAAATATTAATTTTGTTTTTTCAGGTAATGGAGACCAAAGAATCAGTTTCCACCGAGTTAGACCCGAATGTGCCTGTAGAAGATTTAGTGACTGCTCTGAATGATTCTACAGCTACTGAAGAACCACCAAAAGACAATTCTTCTGAATCGTAAGTTTTTAACCAAAGATTTTTATGAAATAAAACTATGAAAACGGATAAACTCGCGTATATTAACTAATTTTAACTTCATTCCGACGTTTCGAACACTTTACAGGGTTCGTGGTCTGCGGATGACTGACAATGGAGGAAATTTGATAGATCTACCTCCATCAAAATAAGAAAGATAAGTACAAAACTACCCACCAAAGAAAAATTACTAAACCACAGACAATACATTTTAAGGGTGGATGTACATACAAAATTTGCAAATTAAGCTAGTTATTCATTACAAATATTTTCAGAATGAAGACAAGAGACAAAATAAATAATCTACGCCGGTTCTATCCCTACGCCACTGCCTGAGAAGTATTTCCTTCCTTTGTATGATTGTATTGTTAGGAAGGTATCCCAAAATTGGGACCGGCAAGAAACTCAGCGGGACAACTCTTTTCAAAAAACATTTGTAGTACATCTTAAGATCATCATGCATTAAACCAAAACATACAATTTTGATTAATAAGGAAATTTAAAATAATTTTGAAAAAATGTTGCCAGTACTAAAAAGGGGGGAATGGTCACCACCGCCAAATACATCAGCCTCACGGTTTATGTCTAGACTGTTCCTTTATCAGATGAACAACTGGATCCCAAGCTGGTGGTAGAGACAAGCTTCTTTCCATTCTATTAAAGTTTGGATATTTCATTATCTCAATAGCCTCACGCAACATTCTAGGCATGTTTCTCTTCTCCTTAACGAGAACCAAAGGCTTGTCAAACTTAATAGAATGATTCGGTCCATCACTGACATGCTCCCAAACCGCAGACTGTTGTCGACAGTGCTTGACATCGGCTATGTGTTCCTTCACCCTAGTAGTGATATTCCTCTTTGTCTGCCCAACATATGAAAGCCCACATTCAGACAAAGAGGAATATCACTACTAGGGTGAAGGAACACATAGCCGATGTCAAGCACCGTCGACAACAGTCTGCGGTTTGGGAGCATGTCAGTGATGGACCGAATCATTCTATTAAGTTTGACAAGCCTTTGGTTCTCGTTAAGGAGAAGAGAAACATGCCTAGAATGTTGCGTGAGGCTATTGAGATAATGAAATATCCAAACTTTAATAGAATGGAAAGAAGCTTGTCTCTACCACCAGCTTGGGATCCAGTTGTTCATCTGATAAAGGAACAGTCTAGACATAAACCGTGAGGCTGATGTATTTGGCGGTGGTGACCATTCCCCCCTTTTTAGTACTGGCAACATTTTTTCAAAATTATTTTAAATTTCCTTATTAATCAAAATTGTATGTTTTGGTTTAATGCATGATGATCTTAAGATGTACTACAAATGTTTTTTGAAAAGAGTTGTCCCGCTGAGTTTCTTGCCGGTCCCAATTTTGGGATACCTTCCTAACAATACAATCATACAAAGGAAGGAAATACTTCTCAGGCAGTGGCGTAGGGATAGAACCGGCGTAGATTATTTATTTTGTCTCTTGTCTTCATTCTGAAAATATTTGTAATGAATAACTAGCTTAATTTGCAAATTTTGTATGTACATCCACCCTTAAAATTTATTGTCTGTGGTTTAGTAATTTTTCTTTGGTGGGTAGTTTTGTACTTATCTTTCTTATTTTGATGGAGGTAGATCTATCAAATTTCCTCCATTGTCAGTCATCCGCAGACCACGAACCCTGTAAAGTGTTCGAAACGTCGGAATGAAGTTAAAATTAGTTAATATACGCGAGTTTATCCGTTTTCATAGTTTTATTTCATGAGTAATCCTCGCGGTAACCGAAGAAAATACAAAGATTTTTATTTGTTCTATATCACAATTTAGATGTATATGAGTACAATGAAAATTTATTTTTGTTTCAGTATTGAAAGCCCAGTCAAACCCGACTCTAAGAAACATAGCAGTAAAAAAAGCGCAAAAGACTCTTCTCATTCCAAAAAAAGTAGCCGTGAATCAAAACGGGAATCTGAAAAGAGAAAATCACGATCGTCAAGAAGAAAATCTGACGGGAAAGATAAAGACGAAAGACATACACGAAGATCGGAAAAGAGGACGAGAGCCGCATCCAAGGATAGGTCTAGACGGGACTCTTCGAAAGAGAAAGACACCGAGCGAAGTAGGCGGAGATCGCGTTCGAGGACAAAATCGAAAAAGCGATCGAAGTCTCGAGAACATTCCAGATCGGTCTCGCAAAGCCGAGATGTTTCGCGCTCGCGCCGGCATTCGCGCCGCTCCAAATCCAAGGAGCCGTCCCGTCGGCGGCACAGCTCTCGGTCTAAACATAGAAGCAGTACTGATGATAAGGCCAAACATCGCTCTAGATCTCAAGAAGTGGTTTACACAAAGAGCAAAAATGAGTAAGTGTCGTCATTCAACTATTTTTGTGACAGTATCAATTGGTAACCAAGGTCATAACACTATTTCATTCACGCTCAAGACCAGGGTCCTAAGACAAGTTGCCAATCGCTAACGCTTAATCGTCAATCGTAAACGAAAGACAGTTATCTGTCTTTGTCGCACTGATATGAAAGAGTGACAGAGAGAGAAATCTACGATACGCTTCTAAGCGCGTCTGCGATTGCCAACTTGGCTAAGCATCCTGGTAAGAGTGAAGAGATAGCATTATGATGTTAGTAGTTACTCAGTATTGCGTGTATGCCTGATCCATGCATTGATTTCCTATAACATTTGGATCATTTTGTAAACAAACGTACAAACCTAATTAATGTATAATTTTTTTCCTTGTAGATCTACAGATTCCGATTCATTAGAAAGGCCAAAGTCTGCGATGCTGAAGGAAGCACACCCAGAATATGATCCTCATGAACCCATGATCACTTCCGCGTTCTCCGAAGAAGATCTCAGGAAATCTCGGGACGACGTGTACGAAGACACTTATAATAAGAATGAGATCGGAGACTACGGCAGCACGGAATATGATCCGACCAAAACATTTGCGGTCGATGAAAGTTTACTGCCCGAAACCACTTTTGCTTCACCAAAACCGAGTTCTGAAAAAGTGGAAAAAGTAGCAGGTATGGTCCTGTTTGAATCATTTTACTTTAATGTTCTTGATGTTGTAAAAGTATTAATATTTAAAGTCGACTATTCAAGAATAATGTGCAGTTGTGCAGGATAGCACTGTGAACAGTATTTTTTAATTAGACTTACACTACATTATTTAGTAACTCATTATGAACTCGTCATCTAAGGTAAGATAAATTATTCAGCTATGTAGATGTAATAATTTCTTTATTTCATTAACCTCGTTAAAACACATTGACTGCTGGAATGGACTCCCTAGTTCCTTGTGGTTTCGTGATTGTACTAGTGTTCATTTAAATAATACTGCCTATTTAAATCTTTGTCAATTTCTAGCATCACTTGCGTTCACAGACATCTCACTACTAAATTATTTTCGTCAGAGGCAAACCATTATTTTTATTTATATTTCTAACGTAAATAAAGCATTATAGTCTGGCAAACCAAGTAGTTAGTAGAATGCGGCATATTTAACCCTTTCATGGGTATTGGCAACATATTTGCCGTCATATAAAAATAAAACCAAACCAATTTAGAAACACGTAAGGCGTAGGCGCGAATGTTGACCGCCCACAGAGGATTCAAAATTCCCTGTATATTAACGCTAAACACGGTATTGTGCAGAAGCAGAGAGCGACCAGGAGCCCAGCAGCACGGTGGAGCACTCGTCGGCGCCGGTGTGGAACGGCTGCATCAACATGGTGGACGTCGCGCGCTTCTACGTCGCCGCTCATGAGGTACTTTATATCTGAACACTCTACTGTACAGAAGCAGAGAGCGACCAGGAGCCCAGCAGCACGGTGGAGCACTCGTCGGCGCCGGTGTGGAACGGCTGCATCAACATGGTGGACGTCGCGCGCTTCTACGTCGCCGCTCATGAGGTACTTTATATCTGAACACTGTACTGTACAGAAGCAGAGAGCGACCAGGAGCCCAGCAGCACGGTGGAGCACTCGTCGGCGCCGGTGTGGAACGGCTGCATCAACATGGTGGACGTCGCGCGCTTCTACGTCGCCGCTCATGAGGTACTTTATATCTGAACAGGGTACTGTACAGAAGCAGAGAGCGACCAGGAGCCCAGCAGCACGGTGGAGCACTCGTCGGCGCCGGTGTGGAACGGCTGCATCAACATGGTGGACGTCGCGCGCTTCTACGTCGCCGCTCATGAGGTACTTTATATCTGGCGGGCTACCACGATCTACTAAAGCGATTCAGGTTAGGACCTGAATCGCGATATGTCAGTTCCATAGAATAACTCAAAAACTGACAAGCAGAACTTAAACTCAATCGCATTAAGAGATCATGGTAGAGCCCCCCTGTGGTACTTTGATTCCCAAGCCCAAGCACAATTTATAGTTTATAACGTATTTAAATTCCAATACACGTCAAACCAAACTACCAAAGATGGCGAAATGTCACGCTGTCTCATGTCATTACCATTGTGACGTTTCAGAAATAACCAACCATCGGTACACAGCGATATTAATAAATTAATACAACTCGTTATTGTGCAAATCGTAATAAAGTTCACCCTAAATTTAAGATATGTTTTTAATGTATTAATCGTGTTACACTTCTCGGTTTGGTACTAGCTTTTGCCGCTGTTTCCGTCCGCGTTTAGATTATTCTTAAAGCTATGAATTACCAGACATAAATTCCTAGGATATCACATCACTTCCGACATCATCATCATCAGCCTATACTAGTCTACTGCAGGACATAGGTTTCTCCCATTTTACACCATCTGGCCTTCCATAGGGAAGTCCCATCTAGGTTTATGTATTGCATATGGATAGATTTATAATACAGTGTGTTAACATGATGCAGGCTTTTATTTGAACCGAGGATTGAGATGCAGATTCTTAGCCAAACCATGTGCATTATTTGTTTAAAAATCCTAAATTTAAAAGTAATTAACTTTCTAAGAAAAGTTAATTGAGAAGCAATGTACTTCAAAATAAATCGTTAATTGGCACTTGACAATGACAGATCGCAGCCACTCGCAACGTTTGACAACTAAGCAGTACACGCGTTACAGTCAAGTGCAAAAATAAGTATCGAAAGAATCCGTTCATAAATATGTTACGACGTTCTTATTACACAGAATTAGAGTGCATTGGGACATATTTTTGAACGTTTTTGTATACCCCTCATTTTGTCTTCGACTGTACATTGATTGTTCGAACGAAATAAAAATAATTATACAATTAATTTAAATATTTGTCAACTCATAATACTTGAAAACGATTGCCAGTAATGCGTATTATTACCCATTTTCGTAAAAGCCTGGGTCATGGTAACACACTGTATACTAAACTTAAAAACTGAATCGGATTCCAATATACGTCAAAAAAAAACAAAGATGGCGAAATGTCATAGTGACACGTGTTATCGTCATTGTAACATTTGTAACGTTTCAGAAAAAAAACAACCTTTAGGTAACCTAACCAGTTTTCCTAAAAATGTAATCACACATTACGAGACTATTAATTGGTACCAAATGTTGTTAAATCCTGAGTTATTGCCATTGTAATTTAAACTTTTCTCCGATAAAACATATAAATTAAATATATTTTTTTGCGATAATTATTTTAATAAGATTTTTTAGTTAAGAAGTAGATTCAAATGTTGTATTTAACAATATAGATAAAATAAGCAGCTAGCTATAACATTTACAGAAGTGAAAATTTACCGAATCACCTAATATTTCATTTTAATGGCAATACTTTTTGACAAGTATTGGAATCTAAATAGGTTTTCAGGTATAGGGAGCCAACTAACTTCACTTTATACAATTTAGCACTACTTATTCGGTTAACTTCTTTTTAGCGGCCTAACCCTGGATTGTGGAAGAATGCACAGCAATATCTGTGTAGAAAATGCGATAGAGAACTTCATGAACATATTTGTCGTGGTGCATTAAAAAAAACTTGTCAAAGGATAAGAAACATCAACATCATAAATTGACATAAAATTACAACATGTTTGCGTCTTTTACGGTTATCGGCATTGCAGATGGTGCTACTATGGATCCATACTATGTGCAGTCTCGCTGGTTCTTGTCATAACAGCGCGAGTTACCGCATAAGATAAGAAACTACTAGCGCCATTTGATGTATCAAATCAATCGACGCACGATTATTTTCTTTGAGCGATCCGAGTACGATTATTATTCAGACCTTATTTTACACACTTTTTGATTTTACAGAACTGTATTAATAACTTCTAGAGAATATTTTACTAATATTTTTTGTCCTCAGGTATCCGGAACGGCCGCGGACATAGAAGAGGATCTCAGCACGGAACTGGACATCGTGGGACGAATAAACCCCGACACGGTCTGGGACTACATCAGCAAGATGAAGAGAGCTAGCAATAAAGACATTATAATATTAAAGCTGCAAGCCGCGAACGACGAAGAGAAAATGCAGTACATCGCTCTATACAGCTATCTTAGTAGTCGGAATAGGTGTGTCTTTATTTTCCCTTACCTCAGTTCCATTTAAAACCTTTGGGGTTCATTTAACTAAGGGCCTGTTTCCCAATCTCCAGTTAAAGCTATCTGTCAGATAAAAATAACACGCTCTCTTTATTCTTCCAGGTGAAAGAAAGAGATAGTGTTATTTTTTATCTGACAGATAGCTTTAACTGGAGATTGTGAAACAGGCCGTAAGTGAAATATGGCAACTCGCAGGTTACTCCTTGTCTCCTGTTCGTTGCCGCCGCGATTTGGGCTCTACTTTTCACTTACGATCAGGTGGAGTAGAGCCACTTTGTTGTGCCAATATAAAAAAAAAATTGCGCGTTGCATTTATTCCGTGAATAAAATATCATACTTATATGAGTCCCACTTCAAATAATTTAATAATGAGTTAAGTAAACGTTGTAAAAATTTGTTCACCACTAATATATGATTGCGACTAAGAAATCGCAGCATTAACGTTTGGAGATTGTAAATAATAATTCGATTAGTGCGATTTGCTGAGACTACGAAGTATAGACGCATACTCATTTCATATTGCATCCTTTCCCTTCGGCTTTCCGTGAAAACTTCTGAATTCATAATGCTGTCTCAATGGACTTCAGTATATCGCACTGAAGCTAATTGAGACAGATAGATAGATTCGGACGTTTTTGCGGACGAAGGGAAAAGATTTTTCAGACATTTACGGCTGCAAAATGCCAATATAAACTGGTTTTGCGTTCCCTATAAATAATAAGTTCGAGTAGTAGCAGTTTTCTATTTAGTCCCTATTATGAATAGGTCGATTAGTGCCATCGTTCTACCTATCATTCTCGTCATGGGAGCCATAAGGTCGGTTCTCTTAATACCCCCCTTACAAAGATCTTCGTCGTTCGTCCTTTTTGTTCTCATCAATGTCTACAAGACCGAAAGAAACGAACAATACATACCGGCTTGCTAAGATGCCCCTTTATTAATAAACGTCGCCTAATAATAAACCGCTAAGTATTCGGTCTTATAGACATCGATAAGAGCGAAAGGAACAAACAATACTAAGCTAGCTAGCCACCGTTTATGAATAAGACTATGTTATTTATTGATTTGTATCGGCAGGCTGGGCGTAGTGCGCGTTCTAAACACGACGCTGGTGAAAGACTTCTACATCGTGCCGCTGCCGGCGCACACGGCGCTGCCTCACGTGCTCCTGCCGCTGGACGGGCCGGGGCTGGGCGAGGCGCGCACGCACCTTCTCGTCGCCATCGTCATCCGCCTGCGCAAGAAGCGACCGGCCGCGCCGCCGCCTCAGCACCATCTGCCGCCCGCCAAGGTACGCCACACTGTATAGTGAAGGACTTCTACATCGTGCCGCTGCCGGCGCACACGGCGCTGCCTCACGTGCTTCTGCCGCTGGACGGGCCGGGGCTGGGCGAGGCGCGCACGCACCTGCTCGTCGCCATCGTCATCCGCCAGCGCAAGAAGCGACCGGCCGCGCCGCCGCCTCAGCACCATCTGCCGCCCGCCAAGGTACGCCACACTGTATAGTGAAGGACTTCTACATCGTGCCGCTGCCGGCGCACACGGCGCTGCCTCACGTGCTTCTGCCGCTGGACGGGCCGGGGCTGGGCGAGGCGCGCACGCACCTGCTCGTCGCCATCGTCATCCGCCAGCGCAAGAAGCGTCCATCCGCGCCGCCGCCTCAGCACCATCTGCCGCCCGCCAAGGTACGCCACACTGTATAGTGAAGGACTTCTACATCGTGCCGCTGCCGGCGCACACGGCGCTGCCTCACGTGCTCCTGCCGCTGGACGGGCCGGGGCTGGGCGAGGCGCGCACGCACCTTCTCGTCGCCATCGTCATCCGCCAGCGCAAGAAGCGACCGGCCGCGCCGCCGCCTCAACACCATCTGCCGCCCGCCAAGGTACGCAACACTGTATAGTGAAGGACTTCTACATCGTGCCGCTGCCGGCGCACACGGCGCTGCCTCACGTGCTTCTGCCGCTGGACGGGCCGGGGCTGGGCGAGGCGCGCACGCACCTTCTCGTCGCCATCGTCATCCGCCAGCGCAAGAAGCGACCGGCCGCGCCGCCGCCTCAGCACCATCTGCCGCCCGCCAAGGTACGCCACACTGTATAGTGAAGGACTTCTACATCGTGCCGCTGCCGGCGCACACGGCGCTGCCTCACGTGCTTCTGCCGCTGGACGGGCCGGGGCTGGGCGAGGCGCGCACGCACCTGCTCGTCGCCATCGTCATCCGCCAGCGCAAGAAGCGTCCATCCGCGCCGCCGCCTCAGCACCATCTGCCGCCCGCCAAGGTACGCCACACTGTATAGTGAAGGACTTCTACATCGTGCCGCTGCCGGCGCACACGGCGCTGCCTCACGTGCTCCTGCCGCTGGACGGGCCGGGGCTGGGCGAGGCGCGCACGCACCTTCTCGTCGCCATCGTCATCCGCCAGCGCAAGAAGCGACCGGCCGCGCCGCCGCCTCAACACCATCTGCCGCCCGCCAAGGTACGCAACACTGTATAGTGAAGGACTTCTACATCGTGCCGCTGCCGGCGCACACGGCGCTGCCTCACGTGCTTCTGCCGCTGGACGGGCCGGGGCTGGGCGAGGCGCGCACGCACCTTCTCGTCGCCATCGTCATCCGCCAGCGCAAGAAGCGACCGGCCGCGCCGCCGCCTCAGCACCATCTGCCGCCCGCCAAGGTACGCCACACTGTATAGTGAAGGACTTCTACATCGTGCCGTTGCCGGCGCACACGGCGCTGCCTCACGTGCTGCTGCCGCTGGACGGGCCGGGGCTGGGCGAGGCGCGCACGCACCTCCTCGTCGCCATCGTTATCCGCCAGCGCAAGAAGCGACCGGCCGCGCCGCCGCCTCAGCACCATCTGCCGCCCGCCAAGGTACGCCACACTGTATAACGGCCTGGCCACGACATCGGTCTAAGGCGACCGGCTAAGCGGAAAACGTATGCTCCCTCTCCTACCTATATCGGCATCCCGCTCCCACTCATGGATTCGCTCGCCGCTGGTCGCCTTAGACCAATGTCGTGGCCGGGGCATAACGATACGACTGACATGTACATTTTGTAAATATACACAAGTTTTTGTTTGGTGGTTTCATTGCTTACATCCCTATTTATTTATTTTTATCTATATCCCCGATAGAGCCTAAATACAGGCCAACTCCGTAATCCTCAAATTGTCTCTGTCACTCCAACGAAGGCGTCATTAGAGTGACACACAAATCCTCGAATTTACAGATTTAGTAGTACGCGGTAGGGCCGAACGAAATGTAAACGAACCTTGCCTTCAAAATATGTTTAATTCAACTAGATTCTAGATTGAACTGTTTGTTTACATTGTACGCAACTTTTTTAAAAAGCATGCACACAAATAAACTATTCATAAATACTTACGATCTATTAGTGTCCCTTTCTACCAAACACAAAGTCACAAATAAGGGTGAAAAAACTAAGTGTCCATTTGATGAGCGTTCGTAAATAATGGCAAAGGCAAACAATCCTTTTCCACCGTAGATACACTGGATCTGATTTTATGATTCTGTCACGGTCAACTTCAGTACAATGGATGCTTGAGTTTATTATGACAACAGTATGAATTCAGATGTTTCCGTGAAATTACAATGGCAAATGATCATGAGCTACATCTGTACCCGTGATGGCATGCAGTTGTTAATTATCTACCTAAGTGGTCAACCGCTTCATACTAATAAGGGCCTTATCACACTTGCGATTTACAAGCGAGGCGAAAGCGAAGCGTACGCGCGGCGTGTTCGTCGCGTGCCCGCAGCCAATTCGCCGCGATGGTGTCGCGATTACGCCGCGACCGCGTGACGAATACGCCGCGACTGCGCAGCGAGTTTGCCGCGTCAAGAGTTGGTATCCATTTTGTAAAAATAAATCTTATTAGTGACTGTCCAAGACTCAGATCACTCTGAGCGATTTACTGATGGCTGCGCAGCGTATTCGTTACGCGATCGCGGCCAAATCGCAACGCACTCGCGGCGAATTGGTTACGGGCTCGCAACGATCACGCTGCGAGCTCGCTTCGCTTTCGTCTCGCTTGTAAATCGCAAGTGTGATAAGGCCCTAAAGGTATAATAAAACCTAAAATAATACGTAACAGTCCAGATCAATGTCACACTAAACGCATGTATGTACATAAATAGTTTTCTAGTAAATATATTTAATTTATATTTTTTACTATGGTTTCATTCGATGCTTTTCATAGTTTTCATCCCTATATTTGCTTAGTAAAGAGAGCCATTCTCGCGTCGAGTGACTGAGTTGTTGACTTGCTAATTTTTGTTGTTATGAGTCAGTTTCCTTTCATCAATAGTTTATGAGATATGATGCAATCTGTAGAAAAAAATCACTACACCATTAGCATACCAATGAAGCATGATTGTTTAAGAGTATTACGCCACTGAATGTATTAACGTATTATGAAATAAGTAGGTACTTTATTAAAAAAATCATTCCGTACCCTCGTAAAAAAATTATAAACTCTCGGCCATCATGTAAATCTACCGTGTATGCAGTGAAACAAAAGATTCGGAACTAATTGTTACCAAAATATAATAACGGAACCTGCCTTTAGATCACCCAAGATTAGGTGCTGGCTTATTATCTAATGTCGATTTAAAATGAATGTTTCTCGAATGCAAAATAACAACTGGTGAAAAATTGCTAAGTGTCAAAACGTTGTGTTCTGTTTTTATCGCTGTTAGTGGAGTTTGTTTCTTTTTAGTAGGTATGCGAGAAAACGTGTTTGCCAGCATCCTAGTATACTATAGTTACCTACATAAGTACACAGTGATATTATAAGATGATAAATTTGAAAACAGATTGAAACCGTTATGTCTTATGAAATGATAGGTATTTTCGTGCACGACAGCATAATGTAGAATGTTGATTGTTGATATTTATTGGCATAACGTAAAAATGTATATCTACTAAGGGCTTGTCCATTAATCACGTCATACTGTATAGGGGGATGGGGGGGTCAAGAAAAAATCACCAATTATCACCATAGTGTCATCGGACAAATAACGTGTAATTTTTTGTTACTCTCGAATCTGCTGCATTATAGCCAGTAAAAAAAAAATACTTTTTTATAAAACACTTTTTAAATACTAAGTTTTAAAACTTCGCGATCATTTAGCTCGTAGTTGGCAAACAAGTACGTAAATTCAAGTGTTATTAAAAGGACTACTTCAGTTGGCAAAAAATTACACGTGATGGCTAGGGGGGGGGAAATATCACCAAATGTCACCATGCGGGATGGGGGGGTCTAAAACAGACCAAAATCGTATGACGTGATTAATGGACAAGCCCTAACGTGTTACACTATACAGAGTGTTTTTTTTAAGTGGGACAGTATGGGGAAATCGAAAACTATAGAAGATACAAGGAAGCTGTCTTAGGAGTAGAGGTGTGCGCCACGCCGGCGCGGCGGCGCCACGCCGGCGCGGCGGCGCCGCGCCGCGGGACCCACGCCGCCGCCGCCGCCGACGTTTTCAAAATCCACGCCGCGACAAAAAAATTGAGGAATAAAATCATTTAAATTACGCGCCACGCTGATCATATTGACATTAAACAACAATATGCTTGCGAATATCGACAAGTGGTTCCCTCTGACCGAAAAGATTGTATGCGCAGCATTTTTGGGTTGCAGATTTTCAGATACTGATACGTACCTACGAAAAAAATACACTACTTGGGCAGAATTGTTTCCAATTGTACAGATTTCTTTTACAGAATTCCAAGTCTACACATTCCCAATACTACAGATTTACAAACCTACAGAATCCCAATACTTTAATATTCCAATATTACGGTTTCACATGGCTACAGATTTTCATTATAACTGATTCCTATATCTACAGATTCCATATTCTCTAGATTTCACGTCTATTGATTCCCAACTGTAATGCTTTTTTCCACACGCTTGTAAGTCGTAACATAGGTCTTATTGAACCGCTTTAGGCTTATAATCCTAGGTATTACTAGTTGTGTGTTTTTTCATTATATTATATTCTTCACGTCGTCGAAATCATCGTCTTCACAGTGTCTGAAGACAAAAGTCTTCAGTCAGTGCTTCCTACCGGTCAAGACGTAGGTACGGAGCGGAAACGTGGACACTGACGGTACGGCTGGTCCACAAGTTCAAGGTCGCTCAGCGAGCTATGGAAAGGGCAATGCTCGGCGTCTCTTTGCGGGATCGAATCAGAAATGAGGTTATCCGGCAGAGAACCAAAGTGATCGACTTAGCCCACCGTGTTAGCAAGCTGAAGTGGCAGTGGGCTGGCCATATTATCCGTAGAGCCGACTGTTGGTGTTAACGAGTTCTTGAGTGCAGATCGGGTCTCTGCAAGCGTAGTGTAGGACGCCCTCAGGGAAGGTGCAACGACGACTTGCGCAGGATGGCTGGTAGGTGCTGGATGCGAGCAGCCAAAAATCAAAAACGATGGCTTAAAATTGGGGAGGCCTATGTCCAGCAGTGGACTGCGATAGGCTGATGACGATGATGGATGTTTTTTCATTATTTACGTTAGGCCACCATAAGAGGTATAATGACTGTCTAATAACTGATTCTATTAATTTCAGTGTTTGCAATTGATGATTTTTGTGCTTCTTGAATAAGATATTTTTAGAGAAAAAAGGAGATGGAAGCTTTTTGAAAAATTGGCATTTGAAAAAAATTGCTGTCGCCTTGCACGGCTTAGAAATAAGATAACTGCAGCTTCGCCTCATAATACCTACGTAAAATTGGCGAAAACATGGTTTTGTATTCCCTGTTTTCTCCTCCAAAAATAGACCAATTTGTAACATTTTTTTTTTCTTAAGCAATTTAAGAAAGGTATTTCTCATGTCGGTATGTTTCCTCTTTTTGGACAGAATACGAAATATTTATTTATGAGTATATTAAACGCATATAAAATTTGGCTTGCAGTTTTTGTATTGTAATAATAACGTCAAACAAAGCAAAATATACAAAAATAGATTTTATATAAAAAAATATTTTCGTGTGTTTATACACCGATGTATGACTAGCAGTGTGGGCGATGATGGTACTACGAGTAGTATACGGAAGTTGTAAAGCTGGGTATCTGTAGTATTTGAAATCTGCAGTACATATTGGGAATTCGTAGTATTGGTAACCTATAGTATTGGAAATCTGTAGTGTTGGGTATTTGTAGCATTTAAAATTCGTGTTATTGGGAATATGTACAATCGGGAATGCATACTATTGACAATATCTGAACTGAAGTATTATCTCTTATCTGTAGTATTCGGAATCTGTAGAAGACTCGATCCAGGCCTACTACCGCGAAAATTGAAATTCGTAAATTTCGAGGATTTTTCTCTGTCACTCGAACGAAGGCGTCATTAGAGTGAGCGAGACAAATCCTTAAAATTTACGAATTTCGATTTTGGCGGTAGGGCCGCTGTGCGTGTTAATAAAATAATTTTCGTACACGATAATTATGACAATTGCCGCATAAAATGCAATCTATAACTTTGTTTCGTGTTTATTTTTTTAATAATAAACTTGTCCTAAACAATATCTAGGTTTTTAATACCTTTCATCCTTATATGTATGAACATACAGGGTAATAATAATAATTTGACCTTGACGCCGGCGTGGCGCCGCCACGCCGGCAAAATTTTGCGGCGCGCCGCCGCCGGCAAATTCTATGCCGGCGCACACCTCTACTTAGGAGACATTAGCTATTTTTTTGAGATAATAATTTTGGCATTTTCAAAATTTTGGTCAAGTGCGAGTTGTACCTAAAAATTAATAAAATTGATAAAAAAATTTTTTGACGCGGATCGACGTGATTTCATGCGTAGACAATTTTATTGTATTGCATAAAAAAAATCTGAACAGCAGAAGTTAGTCAAAGGGCATAGCCGGGTTAATATGGCAAAACTGCCCTTAGCGAAAAAAATTATTTCCTTTTACTGGATTATTAACCTTTAAATATGTAGTGCTTTCACCGAAAATAAAGTCTCAAATCCTTCAGGTTAAGAAAAAAAACGCATAAAAAGAAATAACATTTTTATTTTTTTTTGGCCAAAGTATTTATCCGATTTCTTTGTAATTTGGATATGTTGTAAGCTACATTAAGATCTCTTTTTAGAAAAAATAAAATAATTATTTTTAGAAAAAAAAAAACAAAAAAAAATGAGATAACAATTTTCTAAAAAAAAAAAAAAATTGGTACGAGATTGCGACAATTACCAAATTCGTATATTTTATGTAGAATTTAATAATCTTTAACATATATTTTTTTCAATTTTTAAAATCGGGATTAACGATGTGAAAAATTCGAATTTGTGACATCCCATACATTATTTCAAACAAGATTTAACTTCTACGTATTACACTGTGAAGTTGTATTCCCAACAATTCCAATGCTTTTTGAATTTGGAACGCGACTTATAGTGCTGAGTGCGGGCCTTCATGAAATCCGTGGCTGTATGCGGCTAGGGCTAAGGCGTTAAGAGGATTTAAAAAAACAAAAAGGCGGGAAGGGAGAATTATAAGAACTTTATTTTATAACGAATGTTAATGAATATCGATTTCAAGATGTCTGTTCCTTCTTTAAATAAATATGAACATCTTGAAATCGATATTCGTTAACATTATCACAACATATCCAAATTACAAAGAAATCGGATAAGTACTTTGGCCAAAAAAAAATAAAAATGTTATTTCTTTTTATGCGTTTTTTTTCTTAACCTGAAGGATTTGAGACTTTATTTTCGGTGAAAGCACTACATATTGAAAGGTTAATAATCCAGTAAAAGGAAATAATTTTTTTCGCTAAGGGCAGTTTTGCCATATTAACCCGGCTATGCCCTTTAAGAAAACCATTTCTCATATTACATCCACTGTGAAGTGTCTACCTACTACTGCAAGGTCAATATTTAAAAAAACCCGGCCAAGTGCGAGTCGGACTCGCGCGCGAAGGGTTCCGTACCATTATCGATTTATTATAAAAAAATACAGTTAAATCAACCTACCTCAAAAACTATAGAAGATAATTTAATCAAACCAAAAATCGTTGATAGAGTTTATTAATGTGCATAACATATATTTTTTTTTAGAATTTTATATCGCGTAGTTTAAAAAATAGAGGGGGGGGGGGGGACACATTTTTCAGACTTTGAGAGCTGATATCTCGAAAACGATTTGCTTAAATAAACATGAGATTTATAAACCTTCATATCATTTTCAAAGACCTTTCTATTAATACCCCACACGCTTATATACAACAAAAAAAAAATTTCTATCCCTCAGTTACATGTATGGAGGGCCCCCACCCCAATGGTTTTTTTTACAATTTAGTATCATAATCCTGTAGCGGTTTATATAACACATATCCTTACCAAATTTTGTTACTGTAGCATTTATAGTTTCCGAGTAAATCGGCTGTGACAGACGGACAGACGGACAGACGGACATGACGAATCTATAAGGGTTCCGTTTTTGCCATTTTGGCTACGGAACCCTAAAAAGTATTACCTACACTTTTCGAACACGACATTTGAATTTGGAACGTTTTATTTAAGTTCAAAAGGATTTTAATAAGTTAAATGTCGCGAGCTCATAAAGAAAAAAAAACTTTAAATTTGGAATGACCATTGAGTATCTATTCGTATTTTGATATTTGTTGGATATTTTAATTATTTTTTTCTTTATGAGCTCGCGACATGTAACTTATTAAAACCCTTTTGAACTTAAATAAAACGTTCCAAATTCAAACGTCGTGTTCGAAAAGTGTAGGTAATACTTTTTTAAATATTGACCTTGCAGTAGTAGGTAGACACTTCACAGTGGATGTAATATGAGAAATGGTTTTCTTAAATTTGACTAACTTCTGCTGTTCAGATTTTTTCTATCCAATACAATAAAATTGTCTACGCATGAAATCACGTCGATCTGCATCAAAAAATTTTTTTATCAATTTTATGAATTTTTAGGTACAACTCGCACTTGACCAAAAATTTGAAAATGCCAAAATTGTTATCTCAAAAAAATACCTAATGTCTCATAAGACAGCTTCCTTGTATCTTTTATAGTTTCCGATTTCCTCATACTGTCCCACTTAAAAAAAACACTCTGTATATGTCAAAGACGTCAGAAGCTATGTAGTCAGCAAAATTCGTTTATATATTTTTTTGGTTTCTACTGAATAACGTTATACACTTCGTCGTTCGTCGAATCAAAGTATGAGGTTACCATTGTTTGCATGCGGCGAACGACATTGTAATTTATCACAAAAGTCAACCGCCACTCTAACTCACAAATCCTCTCACAGCAAGTCCGGCGCTCGTCCCGCAAGCGCTCGTACACGCCGCCGGTGCTGGCGGCCGCGTCCTACACGCCGCCCGCGTCCCCGCGGCGCCGCGCGCTGCCGCTGCCCGCCGCCTACACCTCGCCCAAGCTCTCCACCTCCGTCAAGGACAAGATAGCCGCCACCCTCGGTGAGTCTTAACTCATTCGCGGACACACTGACGTCATAGCTGTCATAGGCCAAAGGAAACAAATGACTACGCTACGGGTACAGCCGTTCTGTCCGGGAACGTGTTAAGCGGCGTATCCACTAGAGGCAGCCTCGGGTCGAGCGGCTGCCTCACTCCGAGGCTGCGCAAGTGGAGACGCTGCCTCAACCTGAGGCACGCCGCGACGCGAGGCAAATTCGTCGCCGCGAGCCGAGCCATATTTTGTCGGTCTGTGCCATGCTCAAAGGCGCCTCAGTCCGAGCCGTGTGTTTAGTGGAGACGCGTATTGGTTTTTAACTGCGCAGTGCGCCGCGGGCGGATCAAGCTGAGTCGACACGCCTCGAGCTGATCCGTAGCTGTTGCCTCAGAGCGAGCAGCCTCAAACTGAGGCTCGCTCGACCCGAGGCTGCCTCTAGTGGATACGAAGCTTTACAATTTTTTTTTCATGTCGTAGGAGGCAAACAAAAAAACACCGACTACAATCTAGTCATTCTTCGTTGTCTTTTTTAATAAAGAACTTTTTAAGAGTTAAGTAAACTTTTTGCTCTTAAACAGCCATGTTTGGTTATACGAAGATACCCGAGTGCGTATTTTAATCAAAAGTTAAATGTTTGTCCTTGGATTTCTTTATTTGAGGCAAGCAAACAGCAGTTTACAACAATAAATGTGCACGTTTCGGTTAAAAAGTCGCCCGACAATCTGATTGCCCAGCGTGGCGATTATGGGCATTTACATTTACCTCCTAATAATGCGTCCATACGCTTAGGTAATAGAAGAAGCCTTTGTCCAGCAGTGGACTGATTATAGGCTGACGATGTGATGGGTGGGCCTTAATCGTATGCATTTTAGTAGAGTTAAGTAAACTGGACTTTCATGTAAGTTTCATATTGCTTCCCATAAAATATATACAATAATTTGAACACTGTCTACAGCATCCGCGGACGACGAGGAAGCGTACAGCCCCGGCTCGTCCACCAGCAGCGGCAGCGCGCCCTCGCTGCGCTGCAAGATGGAGGAGCTGAACCGCCAGATCGAAGAGCAGAAGCTGCAGATACGGAAGATGACGCAAGCAGACTCCTCAGCCGCGGCGGAGGTAAAACCTGCCTCCTTTTGTTTTTTTTATAGCCACTTTTCACCACAGCCCCGGATCGTCTCTATCGTCGACCGAAGGTCAGACCTCTCAGACGCTGGCGAAGTAAAGTTTGTCGCCTTTTTTTGATAGACGATGTAACTTTACAGTACTACGCCGCTACAGAGGCTTGTCTAACAGCAGCGTCAACGTCGTGGAGGAAAAACTGCAGGTACGGAAGATGACGCAGGTAGACTCCGTCGGCGAATGAGCTCAACAAGTTGTCTTATTAGTTATTACATAGCCTAATTTGTGACAATTTAAGCAAGGCTTTTTTTTCACCGTATCTATCCCTCTTATTATCGGGCCTTATCGCTAATCGTTGTCTCTTTAATTTTATTCACATTCCAAATAAGGTAACTTAAACTGACTAACTGATTCATTAAACGGGTACGTATTGCAATACCTAAAATTAAAAACTTAACGTTAAATAACCTATGTTCAAAATACCTAAAATGGTATAACCACAAAGTACCCAAATATAGAGGGTCTGTTTCATAGAAGGCTCAAATAGTTCGGAATATGTTACAATAGATGTCACTAGGAGCACGATTGACTAGTAATAGATTTAGTTTTATTTGAAATCCAGATATTTACTACCTGTTAGTGCACAGTTTTAATTAATTTAGCATCATACATCGAAAATAGTCAAAACCACCCTTTCTAGACGAGTAAATTAGTAAATAAAAAAATTAACTATTTTTGGAATAAATTGATTTCAGCGCCATCTATTATTGCACGTACATATTTTTATGCGTTTTTCTCGATACGCGTCAAACAGTACACTACTTGAGTCTTGACAGAAATAATCTATAGATGTCGCTAAACAAAATCTTGCATATATTGATTTTAAATGTTTAAGGAGGTCTAAAAAACCGAAAAACTAATAAATACATACAAAAAAAAAGTAAAAAGTCCCTAAATCGCTAATAATAACAAAAAATACATACATTACAAGTCATATGCTAGGATTTGAACCCGTAACATAACAACTGATAACAATAAATAGCTGAGAGCCTACCGCGAAACACGTACGAAGTGTTGCCTCTCTCTCGCACTCGTGAATTCCACTATAAGTGTGACAGGGAGGCAACACTTCTTTCGTTGTTCGCGGTAGGGCCTCTGATTAGGGTATATCCGAATTATATAACAGATACATTGCGGCGCGGCGTTGCCGTTTAGTTGTCAGCATTCTCTTTGCTTTACTGTAATCTGACGAGCTGGCAACAAACGAAACGAGAGCCATAGAAAATTGAAGGTAATCTGAGCATTGCATTCTGTTTCTATTCCACGCTTCAATACCAAACTCACATAGCGAAATAATAATTAAACTCTTACTAATGGCACTCTATCAATATCATTGGCAATAAATAGCTCTACTCTGTCCAACATCCAACAAACTCTGTAAGAAAAAAAGGGCTAATACTAATTTTCTCTTATTGTGTCTACATTTTTTGAATTTGCCATTTGTGTCCATTCTAAGATCCAAGATGGCGGGAACTTTTTTTGCAATTTTCATCATTGTACTCGTTTCTGACTAATTCGCATACGTGGAATATCATTTTTGGGTCCATTCTAAGATCCAAGATGGCGGGAACTTTTTTTTTTGTAATTTTCATCATTATACTCGTTTCCGACTAATTCGCATACGTGGAATACGATTTTCGGGTCCATTCTAAGATTCAAGATGGCGGGAACTTTTATTTTGCAATTTTCATCATTATACTCGTTTCCGACTAATTCGCATACGTGGAATACGATTTCCGGGTCCATTCTAAAATCCAAGATGGCGGGAACTTTTTTTGCAATTTTCATCATTATACTCGTTTTCGACTAATTCGCATACGTGGAATACGATTTCCGGGTCCATTCTAAAATCCAAGATGGCGGGAACTTTTTTTTGCAATTTTCATCATTATACTCGTTTCCGACTAATTCGCATACGTGTAATACGATTTCCGGGTCCATTCTAAGATCCAAGATGGCGGGAACTTTTTATTTTGCAATTTTCATCATTACACTCGTTTCCGACTAATTCGCATACGTTGAATACGATTCCCGGGTCCATTCTAAAATCCAAGATGGCGGGAACTTTTTTTTGCTATTTTTATCATTGTACTCGTTTCTGACTAATTCGCATACGTGTAATACGATTTCCGGGTCCATTCTAAGATCCAAGATGGCGGCTACTTTTTTTTTGTAATTTTCATTATTATACTCGTTTCTGACTAATTCGCATACGTGCAATACGATTTCCGGGTCCATTCTAAGATCCAAGATGGCGGGAACTTTTTTTTGCATTTTTCATCATTATACTCGTTTCTGACTAATTCGCATACGTGGAATACGATTTTCGGGTCCATTCTAAGATTCAAGATGGCGGGAACTTTTTTTTGCATTTTTCATCATTATACTCGTTTCTGACTAATTCGCATACGTGGAATACGATTTTCGGGTCCATTCTAAGATTCAAGATGGCGGGAACTTTTATTTTGCAATTTTCATCATTATACTCGTTTCCGACTAATTCGCATACGTGGAATACGATTTCCGGGTCCATTCTAAAATCCAAGATGGCGGGAACTTTTTTTTTGCAATTTTCATAATTGTACTCGTTTGTAATTCGCATACGTGTAATACGATTTCCGGGTCCATTCTAAGATCCAAGATGGCGGCTACTTTTTTGTAAATTTCATCATTATACTCGTTTCTGACTAATTCGCATACTTGCAATACGATTTCCAGGTCCATTCTAAGATCCAAGATGGCGGGAACTTTTTTTTTGCATTTTTCATCATTATACTCGTTTCTGACTAATTCGCATACGTGGAATACGATTTCCGGGTCCATTCTAAAATCCAAGATGGCGGGAACTTTTTTTTTGCAATTTTCATCATTATACTCGTTTCCGACTAATTCGCATACGTGTAATACGATTTCCGGGTCCATTCTAAGATCCAAGATGGCGGGAACTTTTTATTTTGCAATTTTCATCATTACACTCGTTTCCGACTAATTCGCATACGTGGAATACGATTTCCGGGTCCATTCTAAAATCCAAGATGGCGGGAACTTTTTTTTGCAATTTTCATCATTGTACTCGTTTCCGACTAATTCGCATACGTGTAATACGATTTCCGGGTCCATTCTAAGATCCAAGATGGCGGGAACTTTTTATTTTGCAATTTTCATCATTACACTCGTTTCCGACTAATTCGCATACGTTGAATACGATTCCCGGGTCCATTCTAAAATCCAAGATGGCGGGAACTTTTTTTTGCAATTTTCATCATTGTACTCGTTTCTGACTAATTCGCATACGTGTAATACGATTTCCGGGTCCATTCTAAGATCCAAGATGGCGGCTACTTTTTTTTTGTAATTTTCATTATTATACTCGTTTCTGACTAATTCGCATAC
>JALPQI010020138.1:0-29107 GCA_025490895.1 Thaumatotibia leucotreta
TGATAATGCTATCTAAAAAAAAATAAAAAAACATTTTTTTTTATTATTTACGTACCGAAAATTTAAACACAAAACAGGTTCTTAAATAAGCCCATGACATTAATAAAATTCTAGGAATTTTCTTTAGTTCCAGTGACTTTGCGCCCCTATTTTAAAGCTCAATCTTCAGTTCGGCAACAGTTTTATACTCGTAGCCCATTACAAAATCAATAAACTTCTAAATACAATAGAATTTCGATATTTTATGTTCATTATTTATGTACAGCTGTTAGATTCACAAGAATCTAACAGCTGTTTGGACCTCACGCGTATAAAGTACATCAGCGCCGCTTCGTGGCAGAAAAATATCGAAACCCTCATTGCACTGAAGATTCGAGTAACTTATGTTATGAGTAAGACAGAAAGATAGATTCGAACGTATCCGCGAAAATAAGAAGGAAAACGTGATCATTACATCTGTATATGTATAGTCTAGGAATATTAAACATTCTGTAGGTTATCACTTGACGTTTTAAAATAGTAATTACCTAATTGTTCGCATATAATAATTATGGACCGTTGTACTGGAATTGACCGACTTTAGAAAGTAGTTTAGTAAGTACTACGTAGTAATTGACCGAGCGAGCTACGTTTCGACTCGTCAAACTCTATTGTACAGTCTGTCGTTTTCAAATTTATCTAAATAATATAGGGATAATACCATAAACTGTACTCTTTTCTCAGCTAACCATGTCCGGTTGTCCATTTTTTTTCACCTACAGGTCGCGTTTCACGATCAACTCCCGTGAAGTTTTCGGTTCATTTTTTTTATTGTCAAGCTACTTTTTTATAAATTGCAGAGATATGTTATTTATTTTCTATCAATACAGAAAACTTGCTATGATCTAAAAAGTTTAATTAAAATTGTTGATGTTGGGTACTGAGATTTAGGTATATTTATTTCATAATAGTAAATTGCAATATTCCTATCTAAGTTATCGTTAATATGGACTTGTTTTTTGATTTCAATTAATTATTGAATCCATTTGATTGTCAAAAAGTATACAAACCGAAAGTCATTTTGTCTTTAGCAGGGTCAGCAGATGATTAAAGTGACAGACGACAGACCTACTACCGCGAACTTAAATTCGTATATTTCCTGGATTTGTCTCAGTCACTACAACGGAGGCTTCCTTAGAATGACAGAGATAATTTCCCGAAATTTGCGGATTTCGAAGTTCGCGGTAGGGCCGCGTGCCTATCACGCGTCACGAAGCGACTTTCCCCTTGTCCTTTTGTTTTGTTGGTCCCTTTCGGTTTTATCAATATGTCTATGAGAGCGAAAGCGACAAACAATACTTAGCGGCTTGGTAAATTAGAAGACGATTATAAATAAGGGGGATAGCATTCGGCGAAATTCGAAATCCGTAAATTTCGCAGATTTGATTTGTAACTTTAACTCGTGACGAAATACTGTCGCTCCAATCATTCAGTCTTTTCATCCTTAGTTGTCTTATTTAGTGAACTACTTTCGAAATACACTTACTTATTTACGCTAAAACTGCCATGTTTACCTATCGTATTAGTTTACGACAGAAAACGAGGAAGTTGTTTACTAGATAAGACATTTAAGGTTGAATGCTTTAATAAAAACTATATTATCTATTCAAATACAGCAAGCCTAGCCAAGATGCCATTCTGCAATCGTATACGATAAGCGACAAGTATCTAATATATGTATGAGAATGACAGATTCGTACTAAAAGTCACGTGACCATTCCCATACATTATTGTGGTCACGTGACTTATCGCTTATCGTATACGATTACAGAATGGGATCTCGATTAGGCCTGCTGATCAACTTACATTTATGATAACTTGATATTCATCTACCTACATACATAAAATTATTTGAAAATATTGTGAATTTAAACTAAAATTAAAACAATTTTTATTCAGAGATGCTTTTATAGTGTTGACGAGGTGTTTGGCAATTGAATTAGTATATTTTTTTATGTTCACATGTGCTTCGGTATGTATTATTGTTAGTACCTACCTACTAATTCTAATTTATGTTCTTTTAATTAGTAATGTACCTAATGAATCACCCTTTCTATATCGTGACTAATTTAATTTCGTTAGGTATAAGTTTCTGTAAAATAGGCAAGATGACTGTCAAGCCAAATCAACATCTTCTTCCAACTGTCAAAACGATCGAGTTTTATATGAAATAAACAAAAGTGACGTCACGTTTGTGTATCTGCCAATTTAAGTTCTTTTCAATTTATTAATTTATAGAAGGTCTGTACAAAAATTACAGCAATCTACATCTTAGTAATATTTCTTCGTGCATAATGTTAAATAATTTTTCCCCTCACTAGCTCGTAAAGTGCTCGTTTATCCTTTAATACGAACGTGTAAAAACGCATATTATTCACTTGTGTGGCAAAGTAAAGATCTTGGTTTTGGAATAACAAAACGTAAAATGCTCATGGAAATTGTTCCATATTAATGATAATTAAATAATTTGTTTGAGAATTTAGTGTAAAATACAAACCTTTATATAATATGATGATTTTAACATATAAATCCTAAAATTCCATAAGTAACAATTGTTTTAGTGAATGATGATAAGATGACTAGATGCAATCACAAAACGCAGAAAATGTCAACGTCAACATTGTCAAACAATATTATAGGTTATATAATCTTTATTTACCGACTCGAAAACGCATAAAAATAGTAAACTAAACAACTTTCAGGGTGTTCTGTTATAATTTTGTAAAAATAATGAATGAGAATGATTTAATAATGCATTGGCGTTGGTGTGCAACTACAGGAATGTGTTAAAATCGTGCTGCGTTTACTTTTTCGTGGTAAGTTTACTGCGACAAAATCTTGCTTTAAATACATGATGCATTTGGAAAATTATTATCACTAACCCGATGATGATTGTAATGTGAACAAATAATTACCTTTTTTGAGTTTCCTCGCCATAGTGAGGGGAAAAGTTTTGTGTTACACACGGGTGCAAATGTATTTTACTTCTCGTATGTTAAAACACTCGCTGCTCAGGATTCTATTTTAGAACCACTCGCTTCGCTCGTGGTTCAACTATAGAATCCTTTCGCTTGCTCGTGTTTCAATTTCATACTCGCGGGTAAAATACAACTTTGCACCCTTGTATAACAAATAACTATATTTTAACTACAGTCATCATCCCTATTATGTTTTCATAATTATTGTTAATGTACAAATTATTTCAAACACAATCTTGTATTGTTTATGAATAAAGAGATCAATAAAGATACTATGATTAGGTATGATAAGGTTATCCTATATCTACACTACTATGACTGTCGCAAATTAGCAAGGTTTTGGTTATGCACTGCTTTTTAAAGTAAGTTTTTATATTTTGTTTAGTAATTTAATTCGGAATAACGGAAATAAGTTAAACAACATTTGATTTTGTTAATGCATTAGTGTAAACATTTTTTCTTCATTGTTAAGTGTTTATATTTTTAGATTACATTTTAAGGTTGCAGAAAAATGTTTAAACAAATTTCGTTCTTTATGTAATATAATATAATTATTTTGTTTAATATAATTTGCTCTCAAAGACTATAATGAAGTTTTATTTCGTACATAGGCTAAGTTACCTTACTTGATTCATTAAGGTGGATCTCCTTTCATACAAAAAACATTCTTCAACCACAAAACCAAAAACTCATTAAACTCATCTTGCTCTACAGTATGTTAACATGATTCTGGCTTTTAGCCAAACCGTGAACATTATTCGATCCAAAATGCTAATTTTAAAAGTAATTAATTGTCTAAGAAAAGTTAATTGAGAAGCAATGTACTTCGAAATTAATCGTCAAATTTGCACTTGACAATGACAGATCGCAGCCACTCTCAAAATTTGACAACTAAGCAGTACATGTCACGCGTTACATTGATCGTTTGGAGGAAATAATAGTACATTGTGTATTTAGGGCGGTAAGTAAGAATTTGCGAACGAGTGTGAAAGTAAAGCCCAAGCCGAAGGCGCGGGCTTTACTTCACACGAGTTCATAATTCTAGTACCGCCCGTGGCACACACAATGTTTTTCATCACACCTGTGAGGCAAAAAAAGTAAATAAAACTATATATTTTCACAAAACTACTCTAAAATGGTCTAAATCATTTCTCAAAATCAGGGATGACTTAAATTCATCCTTTTTATAAAAGGAATCTCGGCGCTAGTGCGACGTAATGTCGTATGAAAATTCATTATTGCCCATGGGCATAATACAGCTCATTACGATCAAGTATGCCTGCGTATAATAACACTTTTTACGAGCAGGTGTAATGAAAAATTAACTGTACCTACGGTCAATTTCATTATTTGTCAAATGTTAATACTTGAAAAGGATGCTAGTAATGTATATTATTATCCATTTTCGTAAAAGCCCGGGTCATGATAACACACTGTATCCACATTTTGATAATATATTTACTTACAAATAGTTATTTTCGCTAAATTAATTGCATTTTTTTTAGGAATCAATAAATTTATTTGTTTCACAAAACTTGTATACTTAACACTTTCATTGCGGACGAATGCTACGCGCTACGCTCGTAGCCGATCCCGTGATTTTTCCGCTTTGTAACGAAAATGGATCTCCCACAGAGAACTACCCTCGGGAGTTCCCCGCGCTCAATGTGTTAACCATCTCTCACCCACTCTCTCGCTATACCAGAATCCCGAAAGGCTTTCAGGTAGAAGGGGTATTGCTTGCCCTAAGAGTGTAGTCCGAGAAGCTTAACCTTATAAGGGATTGCATAATAAATACAGCTTTTCTTTGGGCGGTAGGCATAAAAAGCAAAACAACTATCTCATTCAAAATTTATTTAAATAATTAATAGATACTTACAGTTTGTAATGATTAACACTGAAACCTACAGTTCAGGCACTGATTTTATACAATAAGTACTTGCAGCACTGATGCAGTAAGTCTCTGAATAATACACTTTTAATCCTGCTGATCCCAAAAAGTGTCAAAAACATAACCATTTAATATGGCAAGCTATACAGGGTGGTCCAAACCTTGACGTCAAAAACATTTTTTTAGATTCCTCGCGTCATGAGCTATCAGAATATACCCCATGTACAGGGTTGGGCGGATTAAGTGTCCTAGTTAAAAAGTGGTATAAAAGTTTAAAAACAAAACAATGTTACAAATCTTGGTGTTATTTATATCAGAAACATTCTATATTTTACCGCAGCAATTGATAAATTTGATAAACTCCCCTTTAACATGTATTATTTGAAGCATTATGTCATATAAGGAATTTCATCCGGCACGCACTACCTTATCTGCCATGGGATGTCATATTAGGTTATCTAACCCTAGTATAAACGTGAATGTTAGCCTTAACCCGTCTCAATAAAACTCTGCATTGATTTGTATATGGAAATATTTATAGCATTTCAGTTATCTAAAGATTTAGCGTACTTTGCTAAGTAAAATATCAGCCTCATAATTTTGGCTATAACGTGGTATTTCTTCTTATCATATTGTACCCTGATTGATAACTTTTTGGAATAAATTTATAACTAAAATACCTTCCTTTCTAGTTCTTAATAAAACACTATACTCATAATCAATCTGGCATTTACCAAACTCTTGCAATGAAAATGCATTTTGTTTGAAAAATGACCTTCATGCCGCCTATTCGACTTTTTGATTTTAACTCATATATTTTTTAAAGAGAGAGGGCACATAAATAAATTATCTGTTTTATAAGGGCCTCACATTTTGTGAATATTTTTCAGTGCGCAAAATATTAACCCTTCTTCAATTTAATAATTTTATCGAAGATTATGTAATAAGAGGCACAGTTTCGTAAAAATTGCCCATGGGTGCTTATTGGTACTTTGCTGACTCAAATCATTTAAAGCTTACCCAATTTCGGCTTGATTTTGGAAGCAGAGGACTCCTTGAAACAATTGATGGTGTGCAGTATTAAAACATACGTTGATATTTACTTTTATGGTCAGTTGATAATCTCGCACGATTTTTTATGCTCGCTGCACCACTATCCAAAAACACCGCTTTTTACATTTGTTCTTAAAAATATATACAACTAAATGTTATGAAAATGAGTTTCAGAATCCATGAAGCTGATTAAATCGACGATTTAAAATGATATACAGGGTATGAAAAACAGTTATATTTCAAAAGATAAACGAATGTTTTTTCAATAGGACACTTACTCCGCCCAACCCTGTATGTTAGCCGATTTTTTGTAGTTTTCGAGCTATGAATTTTTGAAAATTTTTTTTTTAGAAATTCTGGAATTAAGAAATTTATTAATAAAAAAAACTTTTGGGTTATTTAACTAGTTTCTTTTTGTAATAGTATTACTAAAAATAAAGCATTTACTGACAAAAAAATTAGCGTCCTCACTTTGATACAAGTGGGATAAAAAAATACCAAATTCAAAATTTTACGCTAAAAACGCATCAATAGTATTAATGTACGTAAATAAAAAAATAAAACATATTCCAAGGAATTTTCGTATTTTAAAACCGCCCTAGACCTTGAGCCTTCGTAAAAGCAAAAAAAAGTGATACTTAATGATGAGGATTTTTCGGAGTAGTCGGTCAAATAAACTTAAAAAAGCTTAAAATTTTTAAGTAGTAAAAAATTTCTTGAATAACTGCACAAATTGAGTTTTCGTGGTATTTTCTGTCTTTGTTTATTGATAAGAACAACAAAACAGACGAAATTTTTACTTTATTTTTAAATAAAAAATTTAGAAGCTTCTTTTTAAGTTTATTTGACCGACTACTCCGAAAAATCCTCATCATGAAGTATCACCTTTTTTTTGCTTTTACGAAGGTTTAAGGTCTAGGGTAGTCTTTAGATTACCAAACATCCTTGAGATATGTTTTATTTTTTTATTTACGTACATTAATGCTATTTTGATGCGTTTTTAACGTAAAATTTTGAATTTGGTATTTTTTATCCTACTTGTATCAAAGTGAGGACGCTAGTTTTTTTGTCAGTAAATGCTTTATTTTTAGTAACACTTTTACAAAAAGAAACAAGTTAAAAAACCTAAAAGTTTTTTTTTATTCATAAATTTCTTCATTCCAGAATTTCTCAAAAAAAATTTTTCAAAAATTCATAACTCGAAAACTACAAAAAATCGGCTAACATACATGGGGTATATTCTGATAGCTCATGACGTGAGGAATCTAAAAAAAAATTTTTGACGTCAAGGTTTGGACCACCCTGTATAACTCTCACATAAATAACATAAGCTTTTGTTATATCGTCCACAACTTATCTGCTTTGCCCGAAGGTTGACTGGTAGATAATGCTTTTTAGTATTAAGTTCGCCTTTTGTACAATAATCTTGAAAAATGTGACCGATATCTACTAACCCCCTTAATGTGCGGCTCCACTGACGCGGAACGGAGCGGAGCTGTGCAAAATTGAGCAATTACATTCTTGAAATTCGAATTCGAAACACTGTGATGCGGTCTCGTTGGCCGAGCTCCCACAGCTCCGCTCCGCTCCGCGTCAGTGGAGCCGCACCCTTATTCATAACCGTCTCCTAACTTAAAAAGCCGCGAAATATGGTTTTTCCTTTTCGGTCTTACAGACATTATATTGATAAGACCGAAAGAGACAAACGATACTTAGTGGCTTGCTAAGTTACGAGACGTTTATGAATAAGCCAGTAAGACTGGGATCAGTCGCGAAAGCTGACATATGTGGGTTCGAATTCTACTTTCAAACGTTGTAGAAGAATATATGACATGTGGGTGAATATCTGAGCGTTTCAACCGCCTAATTTTCGTGGCAACATTTTTGCCTAAGTTTCTAATCCTTACAATGTGTTACTTTGTCATTCGAAGGAGGCACGGTAGGTACCTTATACAAATGACGAAGCATAACATTACTAAGGCGTTTAGAAACTTCGACAAAAATTATCAAAATTAGGCGGTCGAAACGCTCAGATATTCACCCATATAGCATTTATAATTTAGCTTAAATTGCAATTCGATAGTTTGATGTAAGTAGTAAAGTAGCTTAAATTGCTGTTCGATCATATTTGTGGTACGAAGATTCCGTGTAACAACTTTTTGCACTGAAAAAGGTCGACTAATTAAAAGTTTCTATGTGCGATCAACAAAACCTAAATCTTTTAAATTTGCCCCCTTTTACTACTGCGGAAGGTTGTTGTACAGAGTATACCATTTAGTAGATCGTGATTTTTGTGTTGATTCAGGCCTTAACTAAATTTAATGTCTTTTTTTTCAATCGACCCAAATGATACGTATTTATTTACTTGATAACTACATCTCAATTAGTTTTTCTAAGGAAAGTGTTCCACCTTAATGTAGATAATTAAAATGTTTTCACAAGTATCTAATTCAATGCGTGAATCCAATCTAGATTCTATAACTAATTTCAAGTTACTCCTCAGTGTCGTATCTGCACAAACTTGAGACTTCAATTTATATTAATCTTAACTAGTTTAGCTTATTTACCTATCAAGGTGATACATACCTATACCGTGCGCCAGTAGACAACAAAAAAAATGTAAACAAATATTGACTTTCAGTGGCATTTAATTTTGTAGTCTTTGACACAGTATACCGTGAAACATGTTCGTAGATTTATTTTTACGTTAAAAGGTGTATATGGTATAAGTAAGTAAGGCATAGGTATAGGTAATAAGGTATATGGGTATATCAATAATTTTAACTAAAAAGATATGTGAATCCTAAAAAATGTACCTATGGTTTCAGGTTTTTAGTTGATAATAAGACGAAGATTGTGTTCTGAAAGCGTGTGCATCTCTGTGCATATGAAAGAAAGCAAGTTTTTTTTTCGTTTCGTTCCATTGGACGTAGTTTAGCGAGAAGGATCCAAACTCTGAAATTTGTCACTGAAATAAATTACTTTTCCTTTTGAGATAAGATTTAAATTGATTTTTTTGTGGACTGGATCCTTTTCCATAAGCTATGCTCGATTAGGCATACCTACATTATCTCCAATAGGTCTCTGCAATGTTTTCTCTTGACTTGTGTTTCACATGATACGCACTTTTCTCAACAACCATTAATCTACTCTGGCAGTAAAAAAAGGCAAATTCAGATTTTCTATGGGAACCAACTCTGTTTCACATTTTTTTTATCGCATTTTTTACTGGCAAGCCGGTTGGTCAGATAGAAAATCGAAGGTCGATGTTAGACGACGAGACGTACCTAAGTAGTTTTTTTTTTAATAGAAATAGTAAACAAAAGATAAAGGTACCTAACTAAAGGATTAAAGTGTCACTGACCATACATTTTATTGAATATTGATGAAGGGCAGCAGTGTCATCAATTCACTTATTATAGCTATCACTTATCGTATATGATTGTATATGTATAATGGCATCTTGGCTAGTTAGGCCCAGCAGAAAATAAAAACTTCACCATTGTATGTATCATTTTGTAATAACCTTGTTAGTAAATTTGATGTGAATAGATAGGTAATACAGTTTGTGTTAGTAAAGAAAATAAACTAAAATTAAACGTTTTACGTTTGCTTTCTGTAACTAGAGTCATACTCAGTCACAATGACAAAGAATATACAGCACGTATTTTTGATATTATAGCTCAAACAGCTGGAGTAATTTGTGTGTAAGTTTAAGCTTATTTTAGAAATTATATTTTATTTTATTTGGAGATCCAACAGCTATTACACAGACATTAGACAATAAAGTAAAAACAAAGAGCCAATTATAGGTACTGGTCTCACCGCGAGCTACTAAGCTATGAACTATCGGCTATAAACACGAACAAAAGATACGCACTCCCGTGTAAATAAAAGAGACACGGCGATACTCGCCCGGCGGTGATAGCTGATAGCTGGGCGAGTATCGCCGTGTCTCTTTTATTTACACGGGAGTGAGTATCTTTTGTTCGTGTTTATAGCCGATAGTCCATAGCTTAGTAGCTCGCGGTGAGACCAGTGCCATAGGAACTCACTGATAGATCCATTTTATGCTTATCTAAGAGGTACCTACGCACTAATGCTAGCACACATAACCAAAAACAATATTTTTCTTCTAATATTAATACAACATAACAACATGTTATAAGATACTCTAGTAATAGCAAAGTAGGTACCTACTAAATATGATAAATAAGAAATAAACACATTACAATAAAAACTTTTAAAAGGACCACACGCTCACTCAAAGGACTCGAAATATCGCTGCACTAGAATACTCGTACGTCTCACTTTAGGAATTCTACAGTTGAATACGTCACGTTGTCAAGTTCTTTAGACAACTCATTCAAGTTACGACTGGCACGCGTTAAAAAGCTGTTCTGTCGGTATTTGGAAGTAACATTTTTGATGGATATTGGGGGATGATACCTTTTAGATCGAATTTATACAGGGTGATTGGTAGTTCGATGCAAAGCTTTAAGGTGAAGTAAGTATAGACCATTTATAACCATTTAAGCCATTGTTGTCTATGATGAAGTCTTACTATTTTTTTTAAAGTAATTTTTTGGTGTTTTTGGCCAAGATACCCAAAATTTAAAATGAACTGCTAATTTTTGACCAAGTGAAGCGATAAACATACTATTTTTTATTTTATTTAATTAAAGTAACGTGTAAACAGTCTAAGAAAACATAATAGCTTCTGTTTTATTAAATTCATGATCCAAAATGGAAAATGTTAAAATACCATTTTTAACATATTAAAAAAACCGGCCAAGTGCCAGTCGGACTCGCGCGCGAAGGGTTCCGTACCATTATCAATTTATTATTAAAAAATACAGTTAAATCAATCTACCTCAAAAACTATAGCAGATAATTTAATCAAACCAAAAATCGTTGATAGAGTTTATTAATGTGCATAACATATTTATTTTTTTGAATTTTATATCGCGTAGTTTAAAAATTAGAGGGGGGGGGGGACACATTTTTCAGACTTTGAGAGCTGATATCTCGAAAACCATTTGCTTAAATAAAAATGAGATTTATAAACCTTCATATCATTTTCAAAGACCTTTCTATTAATACCCCACACGCTTATATACAACTAAAAAAAAATTTCTATCCCTCAGTTACATGTATGGAGGGCCCCCACCCCAATGGCTTTTTTTACAATTTAGTATCATAATCCTGTAGCGGTTTATACAACACATATCCTTACCAAATTTCATTACTGTAACATTTATAGTTTCCGAGTAAATCGGCTGTGACAGACGGACAGACGGACAGACGGACAGACGGACATGACGAATCTATAAGGGTTCCGTTTTTGCCATTTTGGCTACGGAACCCTAAAAAAAAACAAGTGGGATTTTTTTTTTCAAACCTTTTAGAAAATATGCCTAATTATCGTTTTTTCATTTGAGATATCATTTACGCAGATATCTTCATCACCAGTTATTGAAATTAGGACTTAAGAACTAATTTGAGGGAGAAAATTGAGAACCTGAGGTAGTAACGAGCATTTTATCTAAAAATGTTAAAAAAAATACATGCTGGAAATTATGTTAAAAATAATAACATGGAAAGTGAAAAACCATGCCGGTTCCTGTATTAGAAATCGGGACATCCATTTCTAACATCATTTTTTTTTTACATTTTCATATATTTTCATATTTTGGTAAGTTTATTGTATCTCAGGTTCACAATTTTCTCCCTAAAATTAGTTTTTAAGTCCTAATTACAATACCTGGTGAGATATCTGCGTTGATCATATCTCAAATGATATCTCAAGTGGTATTTTAACATTTTCCATTTTGGATCACGAACTTCAAAATTCTGTAAAAAAAAACTCTTAAAAAACAGAAGCTTTTTTTATGTTTTATTAGATTGTTTACACGTTGAAACGCTCAGATATTCACCCATATAGCATTTATAATTTAGCTTAAATTGCTTTAATAAAATTAAATAAAAAATAGTACGTTTATTGCTTACCTTAGTCAAAAATTAATTCTGGGTATTTTGGCTACAAACAAAAAAATAAAAAATAAATAGTCAGACTTCGTCAAAGACAACAATGGCTTAAATGGTTCTAAATGGTCTATACTTACTTCACCTTGAAGCTTTACATCGGACTACCAATCACACTGTATGATACTTATGTAGTTAATTACTTGCGCGTTTATCACGAATAATCTTTTCAATCTTGAAGGCCCTAAGTACTAAACACATTTTCATATATTTTATTGCAATCCCTGATTGATTATTTTTCATATGATTATGACTTCGCTTGATTCTTCCATGTGTTGTTTGCAGAATTGGGCTAAAAGTAATCTGAACCAATAGTGATTGATTCCTTGAAAATATATCGAGCAACAATGAAAATTGAACACTATTCTATGTGTCAAATAATTATGGGCAAATTACAAAGTACACGAAGGAGTAATCGGATTCCTTTTTGCCCATAGTTATGACTTATGACACATAGAATAATGTTAAATTTTTATTGTTACTCGATATATTTTCAAGGAATCAATCATTATTGGTTTTGGATATTGATTATGTACTGCTATTGAATGTTGATGCCCGAAATAAAAAATAAATAGAAGACTCTTTTATGCTCAGTATCGGTTCATAGTCTTCGTAGTAACCGTGCGACCCAGTAGAAAAAGAAAAAATGTAAACAAACTTAAAAACTTGCATTATTTTATAATTTTCAGAACACAATCTTGGTCTTATCATCAACTTAAAACATTAAGGGCGCGGATCCACTGACGCGGAGCGGAGCGGAGCAGTGCAAAATTGACCAATTACATTCTTCAAATTCAAAATTCGAAACACTGTGATGCGGTCTCATTGACCGAGCTCCCACAGCTCCGCTCCGCTCCGCGTCAGTGGAGCCGCACCCTAAACCTTGAGTTCACATACATTTTTACTTGTAGTTATTGACATTTATTAGTAGATATTAACGTAAAAATAAATCTATGAACGTGTTTCGATATGTGTCAAAGACCATATTTATTTACATTTTTATCGATTTCTAATGGCGCACAAAATAAGTTTGGCTAATTTTACGTTTCATAATTGTATAGGTCATTTTTAAGGTTTTTATGTTATTTTAGTTGTTTTTTTATTAGTTATTTTTGTTACTTTTGTAAGTTCAGTTTAGTTACTTTTTTAAGTTAGATTTAAATATTTCTTTGTTAGTATAATTTATGTAAAACTTTTGAAAGTGGCTATTTTTGCTTAATTTTATTGCCTAAGCTTTGTGGTGATATTAAAAATAAGCGCTGTATTTATCCTTTCCGGTAGCCGTACCATGAACCACGACTTTGCAAGTATCGGTAACGTTAGGTTTTACTCGATACGTATTATCAAACCGGAATCAGAAAGGGATTCGAAAGTATTGTTGACACAACAAATGACTCAACATTTTTTGCCAAGAAAAGAGTTGTTTATAGATGTAGTGACTGTAGTGAAGTGAGTGATTATTTAATCTAATGTCTGTAAATCCCTGCACTTAAACTATTAATATAACTATGAATACTGCCCTGCTAAGCATAATAGCGATATCTAAAACTAAAATTTAATGCAAACATACACCTTAATTTATATAGTTGACGATTCCGTTTCCAAATGCCTCTATTTTTGAGATATCGCTATTGCGCTGAGCACGGCAGAATATATCCTAGATTGACTTATACACTGTTGTGCCAACAGTACTTTCGCATCGCAGTCTAATCGCGGTTTGATAATAAAACAGGCCATCGCTCCAATACATCAGTGCGAGCGTGATAGAATTCATTACGTATCGAGTAAAACCTAACGTATACTTTACTTTCAACTCATGGTACGGCTACGAGTCTTACTAATTGCTACAAACTAAGTTGCTACAGAAGTGTAAGAATTACAAGAAGTATTTTTTTTGGGGGTATCCTTGGCTGAAGCGACAGTAGTCATCACAAAGTCGTGCCCCTTTTTCTTGCCGATTATTTCTTTAAATGCTTTTCTGTACCTGTAATTAAAAACAAACACTGTTAACCTTATAGTAATATAATAATAATATAACTACATCACTTTCACATTAATTTAACCCCGGTTCTGTTAGCGGCCTAACCCTGGATTGTGCAAGTGAGTATACGCAATTCGATGTACACGGTAACTGGTATAATAACAACATATTTGGTATATAAGTCTCACGGTTGGCTGATGTTTCCTCTCAACCGTGAAAGGGATTGAACTATAGTCTCCACGCAGGCCTTAACCCTTAAATGCATGACCTTGACAAATATTTATTCAAATTTGAATTCGGACTTGGTATCAATGAATAGAGTCGAGAATACATAATTCATATATACAACACTATGCATTTAAGTGTTAATCGAGTTGGAAACCAACCTACCAATAAGTTTCTAAATATATAGCCGACGAATGCACTTTCTTCGGTTCTTCGTTTAAAAAAGTATCGTCTCAAACATCTATTATATTACGAGTAGGGTAAGTTGTGGATGAATGACACAACTGAATTTCAAACCATTGTATCTCTGGTGTTTTTGAAGTTACGAGTGAGATATTGTGTTCGAAGATAAACAATTTAGTTGGCTATCGAATCGCATTCTTGGTTTCTACTTATTTTCAATAGTATATGTGTTATAAAATTTTAAACAAAAAATGAGATTTGTTTCATTGTGTCCTCGTACATGTATTCAATGAAACACCTGAATTTTTACATTGAAACAGATGTAATAAATCCAATGAACTATGAAACAGACTTAACCAACATTGGAACTGTGTTATATGAAACATATATATAAGTACGCTTGCAATGAATACAAAATAAAGGAAAGTTAATAATAACGGTAGGCTGGAGTAGGTTTAGTTTAGTAGGATTCCAATTTGTTAAATTATTTATAATACCACTGAAACACACATGAATCTGAAACACTGTTTCATTGTATACAACCCAAGTTTCATTGTAACTTAACATTGTCGTCGATAACTGCGACATATTGCAAAAAAAGTTATGTTTTATGTGTCCTCGTAGTATGACTGCAACCCAGTCGAACGCGGGAGGGTCCTGGGCATCTCCACGATAGATATCATACACTTTGTGACAACATAAATATCATGTTGTTTTATTGTGTACGCATGTTTTATTGTTAAACATATTACTTAAGCTATTGCCATCAATGAAACATTGAACTTTTTAAACTGTCCTATCTCAGCCAATTTGAAAGTTAAAAATCGTATATTTTGCCATAAAATAGACTAATAGTCATCATTCTTTATGGTATGTAAAAAAGTGGCTCTAGTTCTGAAAATTGCGTATATATTCTTAAAATGTTTTTGAAAAAAGTCTATTGTTTCAATGTGTACTAATAAATAGTGTTCAGTGAAACACCGTGAGCTGTTTCATTGTAAACTAAAAATATCACGGGTAACCAACATTGAAACAGAGTTACATAAACAGTAGCCAAATAGGTCATTATATATTATGTGGTTGTTCTTAGTAAAAAGTACTGATTCTTGGGAAGATTAATTTATTAACGAATCTTTATGTCATTGGCGCTTTCAGCAACCGAAAATGTTAATGAAAACAATGACATATGAATACAATATGTAGTAACAGAATGTTTTAAAAGATAAAAAAAATGTTTTATGACCACTATTACTACGCATATAATTTTACGAAATAATTAATATAGAATATAATTATACTAGTCAACAAAAAATATTAAAAATGTACTAAGTAGACTCTCTTGTACCACCCGGGTTTCGCCACATAACCAGGTATTCACCAGCAGGAGCTAAAGTGACCATTTTATTGTACATGTAAAATTTGTCACTCTAGCTACTGGTTAGTGTTTAACCCTAGGTTATACAAGTGGGCCTTAATAGGTTGATAATGAGGTACTAAACATGAAACATGTTTAAATGAACAGTCTCATAGAATAATAACCTTTTGCAATTTCAAATTTGGTGTACAATAAAACTATACAGTACACAACGAAACATGGACCTGTTTCATTGTACATTACATAAAAATGTTTCATTGTGAGACACCAGGGTATTATTTTAAACTAAATAAAAAACGAGGCCAAAACTTGAACTAATTTTAAAAGTATTTAGCTTAAGATAAACTTGAATATATTTATACATATAATAAAGCTGAAGAGGGTCGAAAGTCTGTACATGGAAGATATTTACAAAAAAATGATGGAGGAGGTCTTAAAATCGATAATAGATCATATTTATGTAATTTTTAGAGTTTTTGTCTGTTTGTCTGTTTATTGCACGGAGCATCACGAGAGAACGGCTGGATGGATTTTAATGAAAACTTCACCGTCGTATTCAGGAGACCTCGGGTCGGGACATAGGATATAAAAAATGGTCAAGTGTGAGTCGGACTTGCAGTAAAAAATTAAAATTACAGTTAAATCAAACTTTCTCAAAAAGTATAAGAGATATTTTGATCAAACCAGAAGTCGTTGAAAGAGTTCATTACTATGCATGTGTCGTCATCATCATCATCATCATCATATCCGCCGAAAGACATCCACTGCTGAACTTAGGCCTCCCCCAAAGATTGCCAATATGACCGGTCCTGTGCCACCCGCATCCAGCGGACTCCTGCATGTGTAAATATGTATGTGTAAATGGAACAAATTACAAAAACTGCGTCAATTATTTTAAGAGACATGACCAATCAATTTACAAGAAATACCTTAAATGTAATAGCCTACAACCATTCAAAAGTATCAGCAGACGCGACGCATTTGCCATGACTATTTGAGCAGGCGCTATATTAATAAGTGATGGCTGCTTTCTTCAACCCTCAACAATTTATCAACACCATTTTTCTCAGAACTTTATATACCCCGTACTTTAAAATAATTGAACAAGGGCACTCTTTCAACGGCTTTAATAGCTGATATCTCCAAAACGATCCGCTAAAAGAAAAAAGTTTCTATAATTTTTGAAGACGTTTCTTTTGATGTCTCATACACGTACGCTTACGATTATGTACAGTCGAGTTCATAAATATATGAGCAAATCCAAGGCTTCAAAAATAAATGAGCATAGAAAGATACATATTATTATGCATCTGAACAAATTTACCAATCAAAAATATGTGTACATATTACCTGTCAAAATAATCCCAAAATGTGTCGCATTAATATTTAGCAACTGAAAAGTAAAAATTATATAACTATGTGCAACTTCACAAATATCAACGCAAAACCTTTTTCGTATATTTTGACAGTCATCAAAAAAAGTATCTTCGGCTCTCGGTTTGTTAGACTGACAGCGTGGGTTAAGCCCTCAGGCCTTCGGCCCTCGGGATAGTGTGGGCTGTAGCCTCGGAACTACGGCCCTCGGTTTGTTAAACTGACAGCGTGAAATAACCCCTCGGGCCTTCGGCCCTCGGGATCGTGTGAACTGTGTTCTCGAACCTACGACCCTCAGGTTCATAGACTGACAGCGAAGGTTAACCCTTCGGGCCTTCGGCCCTCGGGATCGCGTGAACTGTGTCCTCGAGCCTACGATCCTCAGGTTCATAGACTGACAGCGAAGGTTAACCCCTCGGGCCTTCGGCCCTCGGAATCGCGTGAACTGTGTCCTCGAGCCTACGACCCTCAGGTTCATAGACTGACAGCGAAGGTTAACCCCTCGGGCCTTCGGCCCGCGGGATCGCGTGAACTGTGTTCTCGAACCTACGACCCTCAGGTTCATAGACTGACAGCGAAGGTTAACCTCTCGGGCCTTCGGCCCTCGGGATCGCGTGTACTGTGTTCTCGAACCTACGACCCTGAGGTTCATAGACTGACAGCGAAGGTTAACCCCTCGGGCCTTCGGCCCTCGGGATCGCGTGAACTGTGTCCTCGAGCCTACGACCCTCAGGTTCATAGACTGACAGCGAAGGTTAACCCCTCGGGCCTTCGGCCCTCGGGATCGCGTGAACTGTGTTCTCCAACCTACGACCCTCAGGTTCATAGACTGACAGCGAAGGTTAACCCCTCGGGCCTTCGGCCCTCGGGATCGCGTGAACTGTGTCCTCGAGCCTACGACCCTCAGGTTCATAGACTGACAGCGAAGGTTAACCCCTCGGGCCTTCGGCCCTCGGGATCGCGTGAACTGTGTTCTCGAACCTACGACCCTCAGGTTCTTGGACTGACAGCGAAGGGTAACCCGTGTCAGTCTATGTGATCGTGTGGCCTGCAGCCTCGGGCTTACGGCCCTCGGTTTGTTAGGCTGACAGCGTGGGTTAACCCCTCGAGCCTTCTCACGATCGTGTGAACTGTGTCCTCGAGCCTACGGCCCTAGGGTCCATAGACTGATAGCGTGGGTTAGCCATTCGGGCCTTCAGCCCACGGTTTGTTAGACTGACAGCGTGAGTTAACCCCTCGGGCCTTCGGCCCTCGGGTTTGTGTGGATAGTGACCTTACTCCTGCAGACGTCCTGTTGATATACTGGCAGCGGGTACTAATGCCTCGGCCCTCGGGTTCGTTTAGACAGGGGCCTCGGGCCTCCGATCCTCGGGTTGATAATCTGACAACGTGGGTTAACTCCTCGGGCCTTCGGCCCTCGGGTTCGTGTAGACAGTGGCCTCGGGCCTACGGCCCTCGGGTTGATAGGCTGACATTGTGGGTTGACTCCTCAGGCCTTTGGCCCTCGGGTTCATGTGGGGAGTACTTGATTGATCCGATTGGGTACAGGATATATTGAATGCTTTAAGCTCTGTCTTCTTACAGCTTGGCATCGACCATATAACAACATTTCGTCATAAGCCCGATTGGGATTTGGCCCTAACTCGAAGCTCGGTTTCAGCCTTTGTGGTCTTGACGCCTCACCTTTGAGCCTTGGTCCCTCAGGCTCGGTTTGTTTAATTACTGCATATATTAAATGCTTGGCACTTTGTCTCGGTCTCGGCCATAAAGCCAGTATTTCATGAAAAATACGATCGGTCATCGGCACTGCTTGGAACTCGCCCTTTGCAGCCTTAACGCCTCGGCTTCGGGCTTTCGGCCCTCAGGCTCGACTTATTTGAATACTGAATAAATATTATATTGAATGCTAGAACGCGTCGGGCTCGGACCACTGTTCTGTTTTCTCATAGTTCGGCCTACGACCTCCTTACTCTGTATATTTGACATGTATTTTTATAGTTTCTGTGATTGGGTCGGCCCTCCTGCTTCAAGGCCGAATTACTTGGGCCCCTGGAGTGGGTTTCCGGGCCTTCAACCCTCTGCTTGATCGGCCTTCTTCCTCCCAACCTAAAGTTCGCCCTTCGGGCTTGCTGAACTACTCGGGATTTAAACTTTTCGCCCCAGCACACCTGCCATCTTAGATTATTTTCCAACTTTTTCCGAATATTACTCTTTTGGGTTCCTCGACTCAAGCCCTGGCGATAGGTTTTTGCATACACTGCACTGACGCTTACTGCCACACATTCAGCAACTGAAGTCCCCTTTTACCCTCAACTCCTTACTTACGCTATGCTTATGCTTTTTAGAATACGTATAATTTTGGCGTTTTGAAATACGACTATCATTTTGTTTGCTGAGGGAAACCACATTATTTTACTACCTTTAGAGATATCAAAATTTGAGTAGTATTTGGAAGTTAACCTCAAACGATAGGTACCTACCTAAACCATTTATTTCATTGTGTATGATATTAATTTCTTTGCTACACCGAACACAATACGTTTGTAACTTGGCTGTTAATCTGATATCTTATCACAATTTAAAGGACCAATTCTAAGAAAGCCATTTACCAGACATACATTTGAAAATGTACAACACAGATCACCGAACAGCACGCGTGCGAAGTCGCGGGCACAGCTAGTATACAATACGACAAAAATATAAATACTACCAAACTGTTCTCTGTATTCTTGCAAAAAATTACGAAATATAAATAAAAAAAATTACTTTTCCTGGTTCAATTCGCTTTGAAGCATGTAGCGACGTGCTCCTTCTGCGATCGTCGCTCGCACCTTGGGGAGTTGTGGAGGGTCCCTAAGCTCGTCCTTGTTTGATAGACGGGGCTAGCCGTTAAGGTCAGGTTTCCGAGATATCGCAAAGTTTCATTGTGTCCGTTTGTGTCAATGTTCCACAACTAACCCTACCTACATTCGTACATTACACTCAAGGCGGTATTGGTGCGTCTCTACGAACAAATAAAACATGGAAGCCGCACGCCATACTAAATTGCCTTTCAAAAACGGTCTCGAATTTTAGTTGACAAGTGTCACTCCCTCTTCAATGCATCACGGCAAAGAATTTCAAAATCAATCTATAAAAACTTAAGCCGCCATTTAAAAATAGTTGTGATTGGTCCATCAAAGTTTTGATTGGCTATATTCTGTAAACATTTGTCAAAGATGTTGCGCCAAAATATGCGCGGTGTTAATCCTTAGGTGTATATGGTATCACACATTTTAATTCAGAAATGACTTATGTAAACAATCGATGCCAATTAGAACTCTATTGCTCAGTGTGTCAGTCGCATTTGATTACTTATTTCGACATGTGTCATTTCGGTCGTATCATTTATGATACCTACTGTATGCACCTAAGGGTTAAAAAAGCGCAATGTCCTGCCCATCTTGGTACAATTGAACAATTGGTTTTGGGGGCATTTCTTGAGTTGGCGTTAGACGTCCATGTTATATATGGTCGCAGGTGCGTCTCTTCTATAATGATATAATTTTACAAAATGTTCGTTAGTCAATTAGTCGTTGAATGCAAGACTCATGAACGCAGAGCCGAAAATCCTGAAATTGGAGGGTTGAATTTTTTACAAAAGTTTAATTGGAGAACGTGCACCATCCTCAAGGGAGGTAAAAGCCTTTGACCCTCTTAGGGCTACAATTATTCAATTTTTTTCCTAAAAATCCTTCCTGAAATGAAATGGGATAAAAATTTTAATCTACACAGCAATGAAAGGATTAAAGTTAGCAACTTTAAATTGTGCGTAGTGGGTTATATACGAGTAGATGATTGTTACAATTAACCAAAACGCCAATAAGAACATTTTTGCCCTTAGAGGACGAAAACACGGTTTTTTATTGTAAAAATTACAGAAAAAAAATAGGAAAATAGTTATTACAGCGTTTTTTGCACTCATCTTATTATAAGAGGGTTAAAAATTGGGGTTGAAAGTTTGACGTAACGTACGGGCGAAATGCTACTATAATAATATGAGTGACTGTTTTCCTATGCTTTTGTTGCCTCGCGAAAGATGATAGGGTGAAATCAAATCAAAAATAAAAAAATATTTGCCTCTCGTACAGGTAAACGAAAGCTTGCAAATAAAGTACCTACTTACAGATAAGCTCAACTTCTCCATTTTCTTGGAGTCTGTTATAAATAATGAAAATCAGTCTTATTAAGCCGCGACTGCTCGAGATGAATCTCCGCAGATGTGAATTATTAATGACGATTGAAATTGCCGATTCACCGATTTGAATTCCCTTGAATATTGCGTTGTCTTTTACTTTCAATTTCCAAGGTAAAATACCCACAAGTATAAATTGTACGGATGTTTTTTTAAATAAACACCATATAAAAAAAATTAAAACCGACTTCAACCTATTTCTCCAAGATACCATCATCAGACCCTGATTTGATGCCAACGGGACCATCTCAGGGTTATACCCGTTCGATTAAAAGCAGATATCGAGTAACTACATACAAAATAAAATCGGCCAAGAGCACGTCGGGCGGTGCTCTGTGTAGGGTTCCGTAGTTATTCAAAAACGATTACGTACGAAATAGTTTTATTTTAAAGTAAACCCCACTTTTTTGGATCCACGGATCAAAAGGATCGAAAATATTGAATGGAGAAAAAACTTTATTTTAGGACCCTTATTATTTTTAGAATACCTATTCAACGATAGTAGGGGAGGTACCCGGAAAAAAAATTGTTTTCCATATACTCGTATTATTCTACCACTTTGGCTTGATTAATATGTATACTCGTACCTGTACCAAATTGCACATTATTTTCTAGTACTAACGACCACACAGACAGATGATACAGCGAAACTGTAAAGGTTCCTAGTTTACTACGGAACCCTAGAAAATCAGTCGAATTGAGTCTCTTGGAGTATCAGTTATAAAGGTTAAATTTGAACAATTAAAATTGTGTTCTGTAGGTAATTTCCTCATTAAAAATGTTCTACATTTTACTGTTTATTGTATGTCATCATAAAGATATAGAGACAGGAAGATTCGCCATATTTACCTTTTACTCATAGCGTTGTAGAGAATCGGATTAATAGTGGCCGATAAATAGTAAAACAGTGCCGTCAACACAAGCACCTTTCTATGGTACGCCCCGTCTTTCTGTAAAAAAAAATATCCTAGAACAATCTTACACAAATTGTCCCACGGTAACCTTGAAGCGGCAATTACACTTGGTCGTTCGCTGCACGCCAACATTGTCGGTTGCCTGGCTATCTCGTACTTCGGCGATCACATGCGAACCAACCAAATGTAATTGCCGCTTAAGGCCTGTGATGTGGGCCACGCGATGATATAGGTACTTAATATGTAACAGATAGGTACATTACAGATACTTAAATACGTTAAAAAACCGTCATCAAGAAACAAATTTTGTAATAATAATCCATAGTAGATTGTACGACAAGGGCATAAAGTAACCTATTTTGACTCAAGACAAAATAGTAGACGAGGGTAAAAATTTACATTTATGTTTTTGTTCTACATTGTGCTTTTCACTTTGATTGCGAGGAAGTTATTTTTTTCATGGCAATTTATAAGTACCTACCTCGAAATTATCGTAAGGCGAGTTGTCTTTTAAACGTGATCAGATTTACGCTTGGTCATCTGCATCATTTCGGAGCATTTATAATTTATAAACGACAATTGACTCCTATTTTATGTGTTTTACTAAATGTAATAAAAGAAAATATGCAATTCTAATTAAATGTAGCAAACAAAAAAAGTACCTATAACAAGTTTTGTAATCTACACAATTATTTTGGTCAGTAAAATTGTGCAATATGTTTTACCTGTTTGGCTGGTGAGACCGATTACCTTAGTCTTAGAAGAAAATTTACTTTTTAGCTCTAGACTAGAGCATGAAGATTTTAGTGCACTTTTTGAGCATGAGAACTGTAATCCGCTTACCGACCGTGACGCATACAATGTCATCACACTTGCCGACAAAAAAAAAGTTTTAAGACAAAATATTATTTAATGACGTACTGACATTTTTATTATTCCCTAGGGAATTTCACTTTTCTATTACTCCCGCTATGCACGCAAGCAATGGCGCGCTTAGACAGTAAGTGTGATGAACTGATGAAATAGTATATTACGATACTAGTGCGATCTATCTATAATCTGATATAAGTACACACATACAGATTATAGTATGTAATAAATATATTATTTTTATTATCATTTTTAAACAATTTATTTAAACTATTTACAGCTAAGGGGTGTACCGATAAAAAACTGGCAAATTCAAATGAAAAAATAAGGACAATATAGTTAAAAAGCTGTAATTTCTGGCTTTTGTAATTTACTAGGAGGTCTTAAATTAGCTAACTTTGGTCCTGTTTTGTTGCTACTGCAATTTCAGTATTCACAATACAAGTTCTCCAGAACCCTTTCGAAATCTATTTTTCCAAGCTCTTTTTTTTTATTCCCCACTGCACAATTTCGTGTTCTGCAGAAGTGGCCTATATTTCTGGTTAATCTCCATGTTTTTTTTAATATACCCCTGCCTTGGGCGCAGTAATACTCTGTGAAAGGAATTATGTCACATATTACGTGAAATTTTTATGGGTCTTTAATCAATTATTTAATCCTATACAAATCTTAGTCTCTTTGGCATAGTTTTATGAAGCGAAATCAGTGCCAAAAAGTAAGAAAGATAGTATGCATAAGTCAAGGATATCTTAAGGAACACGGCAAGATTAGCCAGATATATTGACATCAGTCCCATAATTTAGAAAACTGCATACAAAAAAAGAAAAAAATGTTTGGAAAAGATAGTTTGGAAGAGGTTTCGAAGAAGCTGTACTGTGAGTACCTGAAATGTAGTAGTGACACAAAAGTACGACAGTCAGCTAAGTCAAGACTTCCTGGTGAATTTCCAAAGCATGAAAAGCTACCTAACTATATCGGTCCGATTTTTTCATTTGAATTTGCCAGTTTTTTATCGGTACACCCCTTAAACATATCAAAATCAATACAATAAAAAATATATATATAATTATATAGGTATACAATACTAAATCAACACTAAACTAATCGAACAACCCGCCCGGCGTCACTCCCGGCGCAAAGGTAGGTACCCATAACACTCGCAGCATTGCCGCGCTGAACCGCCATGGATAACCTTTGCACCAGAAACGACCCGGAGCGAGGGTCGAGGCCTCTGTCCCGCAAACGACGTCCCACATCTTTGAAGAAGGCTTTAGCCTCCGAACATCAACACCCCATCACACGCACACATAATTTATATACACCGTGTTTTTATTGATTTCCGTTAAATTAAAGAGAAGCTCACGCCAGCAACATGCTGAGATGAGACCATTTCGTGGCATTATTTATATTGTCATATCTATTTTGTCCTTATAATGTATGTAATGTGTGTCACGAATAAATTAATTTCTATTTCTATTTCATATTTAGGTCAAAAATAATCAATTTCTCTAAGAAACTAGTATCTTAAACTCTTACTGTTATTGAGTTATTAAAAAAATAAGTTTAATGACTGAACAAGTGTATTGCAACCTTTATTACATCCTAATGCTACTTATTTGGACATGTGCCGTCAGTCATCTGAAATTAACTTTTGTGTTATTCCTAAGGTTCTCTCACACTTACCATTTCATTTACACGTAAACATATTTTTTTATATTTATTTATTTTCAAAACTACAATTTATGTACATAGATTAAATCTAACTAATCTACTTAACCTAACCTATATCTAAGATTGGCCCTTGTGGCATTGTACTGAGGATGCTGGCGGCATTTCCTCGCTGTATCGCAATACAATACGTTGTGTGAGGAAGTCGCCAGCTCTTCGGTCTCTAATTACATCAACCAGACGTTTCGCGATCTCAGCAAACAATATCGTACTCTTTGCAAACGTACAAGTATGAAAACGAAACAATTTTTTTTTTTCGATTTCGACTAAAAGCTATATACCAGGTAGCTCTAATTAACGTACCAAGCAGCCTATTAAATATGACGGAATTAAAAAAAAACACGGTGTATAGGTATCTATAATTAGTAGACTATTGGTAGTCTGATATGTGTATAAGAAGTGTACCGGGTCACTGAATACGGAGGTCAGCCGTTGGAAGTGGAAAGGAGCCCCGCATATGAAGAACGCTAGCACAACTGCCACTGAAAAAGAAAAAATATTAACAAATCAATCTTAATCTTAACGGACACTAAAGTAATTTTCTTCAATTACCGTAAACTGGGGTTACATTGATCAATTTTAAAGTTTAAACTTCTATATGTTCTAAAATTAGGCGTAAAAAAATTCAAAAATAAAATTTTAACATCAACCACACATCAACTTTTTGTTATCTTTCTCGGTAAAAACATTTGAAACGCTACTTTTAAAATGTATGAAGATAGAAAAATAAAACGTTGTGAACAAAGTTAAACTGACATTTACTGGGGTTACTTTGATACCTTATGTTTTTTTTGAGGGTAATTGAATGTAAACCCTTACAGGAGTACTTTCTCCTAAGGAAATAAATAAATCCGTTCGCAGTATCAAAAGTTACAACAATTTGCGTCGTTTTGGGGTTATTTTGATCAAATATGTGTGATCAAAGTAACCCCGAAATATAATAAAAAAACTTCAGTATTCAACTTTATTTAAAACAAAAATCAAACATTGAAGAGAGAACAATCTTGTTATAAAATAAGCAGTGAAATGGATAGACATACCATAACCAACTATACGTAATATTCTGATCAATGTGACCCCATATAGGTGATCAAAGACACCCCATTTAATAAAAAAAAAATATTATAAGTACTTAGTTTGAATTGAAGATTCCAGAAACGTTATATTTGTATACCTAAACACACTTGTGACAAGTTAATTGTGATTAAGAACCGTTTACCTCACTACCCTTATTGTTAGTTTAGAAGTTATTTTACACACAAAAATAGCAAAAAGTATACGTAAATATAAATACGTGATTTGTTATTTTAACGGCCGTACTCACTTAATATGTGTCTAAACAATTAATAAGGACAACTATCGTTCTTGCCAGACTAAAAAAAATATATATACGGATGCGTTTGGTAACGAGAGATATTCACGTTTAAAAAATAAAAGAAGTTTTTATCAATGTAACCCCAAAGTTCAAAGTAACCCAGTTTACGGTACCATGATAGTTATTCATGGAATAAAACTATAATAACTGAGTTTACCAACGCTGGAGTTGGGTGGTCCCACCTCCAGCGTCCAATCCAAGCGAGGGGGGAGGGCAATGGGAGCACTTGGACCCCCTTAATGTCATGGGACAATTTAACAGACATCGAAATAGTTTAATTCAGCTCAATCATGGTAAGGTCAATTAAGGCTAATATTGTGGGTACAAAACGACGACTTATATAATATACACTTAAATATATACTTAAATACATAGAAAACAACTAATTTAAGAGGCAACATTTTTGATAAACACAACACACAAGTAAATCTCCTTGCGGGGATTCGAACCCGGAACTTCCAGCTTTGCAGCCAGGATGACAAGTGTCATCTGAAGAATCAATTGCGCTAAAAGTTCCTGAATGAGCTGATAATATTATATTTTTATTTAATTATATTTGAACATGAAACAGCTGTGTCGTCAACATTAGGCAAGCAATTACTGACAGATACTTACATTTTATATGTAACGGATATATTATAATTATTACTATCTATATTGACGGTGATTTTTAGTGAAAGTCGTTAAAACTAATAAAATATTATCAAGGTTAGTAAAAAAAATACCTACCCAATACTTTAAAGATTTTGTTGTCTTCAGAACAGTTATTTTTGATGCCACTGTTCCTCGCCAATTGCCTATGTGAGCTGGAAGTTAAAACAAAATATATGTAGACATAGACAATATGCATAATTGCATATGTTCAGAAATAATTAAGATTTCCCAATAACATTATAGATTGATAGAGATTGTAATAAAATAAGTACCTAAATTATAGTAATTACTAACGCTAACGCTAATAAAAAGGAACTAGAAGGCCTAATGAACGCTACCACGATTGGGGTAATTTACCTTATATACAAAGCAATTCTAATGTAAACAAGTATGAGTACAGCCATAGGCACGAAGAAGAAAACGACACATGTGCTGCAGTACAGGGGGTCGTAATACTTATACTCTTCGGTTTTTGGAATTGTGCACGTGAAAGTCTGAAGGGGAACTTCGTTCGTCACTGTAAAAGAAAAACGTTTGCAAGATAAGGTGGAAGTACAGAGAATATTTATTTAAATTACGATATTTTGTTCATAAATAAATCTACAGATAAGTATTGTCATGTGTTTTGGGAGAGGAGTTAGTAAGTATTTATTTTATAGGAAGACAATGTCAAAATTTCTCAAAATTGCAAATTTTCTTAGTCAACTCCATTGTACAGTCACGTCTAATAATATGTATACATTTCGGAACGTAGGTATGTCAAAGACATAAGGATCAAAATCGTATAGATATTATTAGAGCCGACCGTACAAGTAAGTGTCAGGTGCTTTTGTTGCCAGTCCCAATAGATGGCATCTCAGTACGAGTACAAGTTTGAATGTCACATATTGGGCCATTTAAAATATTAACACTTCGTTCTAATAAATGTCAGCCTGTCTTAAAATTATGCAAATGGAGTAATTTAAAAATATTATAATGAAAATTACATACACTGATGAGTATAAATATCATTTTAAAATATTGGGTTATTTCGAGGTTTTTGTAAAATACCGGTTCCGGTCCCTGGTTTTCAGTAAAGGCTTTTTCATCACACTTGCTGTCTAAGCGCGCCATTGCTTGCGTGCGTAGCGGGAGTAATAGAAAAGTGAAATACCCTAGGGAGTAATAGGAATGTCAGTACGTCATTTAATAATATTATGTCTTAAAACTTATTTTTTTGTCGGCAAGTGTGATGAAAAACATTGTATGCATCACGGTCGGTAAGCGGAATACTAATTTCTAACACTCTCGTTAGTAATTCCGTACTTACCTCCCTTGATGCACTATGTACTATTTTAACTATGTACATTTTTTGCAATCGACCCAGTAAAGTCCTATACAGTTGTAAATTTATTTACGATCGACCCTTAATAAAAAAAAATTGATCATGTCTCCTAGGTGACATAGACCTAGGAGACATGATCAATTTTTTCGACGTCGAACATCCGACGTTTATATGCTTCACTGACGGTTCGATAAGAAGCTCCACAAGTCTAGCTGGAGCAGGCATACCTACTAGGCATACTTATCCCGAAATTGGGGGAAAAGGTATCTGTCCCACTTGGTAGGTATACGAGTGTGTTTCAGGCAGAAGTTTGTGCCATACTACGGTGCGTAAGGCTCATAAAGGAGCAAGTGCAGCAGACGAGGGCCGTGGTCATATACACGGATAGTCAGGCAGCAGTGAAGACGCTAAAGAAGCCAGCGACAAAATCTTCTTTGGTACAGGAATGTAAGGAGACAGGAACTAAACTCGCTTGGAAGTTTGGAATAAACTACAAACATTCAAAGGCGCTTTGAAAATACATTGTTGATTTGACTGAAAATTGTTTGATTTAATAGGGTAAGTAATATAACGTATACGAACTTATGCTATATAAATCATAATGTATAAATTCAGTTTGTATAAAAATGCCTAACGTGTAATAAATATAACGTGTAAAAGGTATAATTATTAAATGAATATTTGTAAAATGTATAATGAACGTAACATATAATTTCGTTTACGATAACGATTAATTGGTATAACATTGAAATAATCTAATATACAAAACAACTATCTTACACAAAATATAAGCCCCTACGATTTTTTAATTATTAAACTATAGAATTATCATTATATTTCATTTGAATTGATTTACTATTTATC
>JALPQI010020139.1:0-17950 GCA_025490895.1 Thaumatotibia leucotreta
GTTTCGCGCGCGGCAATTTCTCTTTTTGAAGCACTTGTAATGAAAAAAATCGTCCCTTACATGTGCAAAAACTTTTTTTTAACTCGGGTGATTGTCGCCCTCGTTTCACTCGGGCTCCAACTTTCACCCTCGCCGACACTAGTTAGGAAATTTACTATAGTATCAATGATTCTCACGATAGTTTTGTATAGAAATTTCACTTTTTTAATAGGTAGATAACTCGAATGTGTGGCATCATTACTGATTTTAGACACAAAGCTTAAGACGCCGTATAGGTATCTGCCGATATAAAGGTCATAGACAAAGATGAAAGACGAGATAACCAGTCAAGCATGATAGGGTTAAAGGTCAGTGAATACGTAATTTAATTTTTACAGGATAAGATGGCGACCGGAAAAATCATGTTACGTTATAACTCAGTGGGAATGTGGCATTTTATGAGCTTGGCTACCTTGTTTATTTTCTTTTTCATCACACTTACTTGCTTGCGTAGTGGGAGTAATAGAAAAGTGAAATTCCATAGGGAGTAATAGAAATAATATTAGTATGTCATAGAATAATATTTTGTCTTATAATTTTTTTTTGTCCGCAAGTGTGATGAACTTCATGCCGGTTTACTTATATTGAGAAAAATGTGTAAAATGGTCTTGGTCTTGAGTTTTTGGCGAGCAAAATGTGTTAAAATGGTCTTTCTGAACAAGGTTTCTCAAGGAACAAAAATTAACTGATCTCATACCGACCAGTGCGGAAGTGTTCATAACTTCCAGTCTCGTTTCATCATTATGTAAACACATTTGCAAGGAATTGGTATTGAGAAACGTATACCTACATATTAATGAACTCAAATTTTACTAGTAGTAAAAAAAGTATGTTTGTTCATGTTGATTGGTCCCTTGAAATACCATCTTAGCACGTTTTTCATGGTTGGGATGACGACCCCATAATAGAATTGTATTTTGCACACTAAAGAAAAAAACAATCCTTGAATCCTTGGACCACACCAGAGAAATGCATGTTTGCATAGTTTAAGTAGCATAATTTTGCTGATCACGCGGCACGCAGGGTGTTGGTTTTGATAATGGAGACCTAGACTCTCCAAACATCGCGCGTAGTGACTACCGTAAACTGGGATTACATTGATCAATTTTAATGTTTAAACTTCAATATCTTCTAAAATTAGGCGTAAAAAATCCCAAAAATAAAATAGCAACATCAACTTTTTGTTATCTTTCTCGGTAAAAAAATTTGAAACGCTACTTTTAAAATGTATGAAGATAGAAAAATAAAACGTTGTGATCAAAGTTAAACTGACATTGGGGTTACTTTGATACCTTATGTTTTTTTGAGGGCAATTAAATGTAAACCCTTACAGGAGTACTTTCTCCTAAGGAAATAAATAAATCCGTTCGCAGTATCAAAAGTTACACAAATTTACGTCGTTTTGGGGTTATTTTGATCAAATATTTGTGATCAAAGTAACCCCGAAATATAATGAAAAAACTTTAGTATTCAACTTTATTCAAAACAAAAATCAAACATTGAAGAGACAACAATCTTCTTATAAAAGAAACAGTCAAATGGATAGACATACCATAATCAATTATACGTAAGATTCTGATCAATGTGACCCCATGTAGGTGATCAAAGACACCCCATTGAATAAAAACAATTGTTATAAGTACTTAGTTTGAATTGAAGACCCCAAAAACGTTATATTATGTACTCGTATACCTAAACACACTTGTGACAAGTTAATTGTGATTAAGAACCGTTTACCTCACTACCCTCATTGTTAGTTTAGAAGTTATTTTACACACAAAAATAGCAAAAATAATACGTAAATATAAATACGTGATTCGCTATTTTAACGGCCGTACTCACTTAATGTGTGTCTAAACAATTAATAAGAACAACTATCGTTCTTGCCAGACTAAAAAAATATATATATGAATGCATTTGGTAACGAGAGATATTTGCGATTAAAAAATAAACGAAGTTTTTATCAATGTAACCCCAAAGTTCAAAGTAACCCCAGTTTACGGTACCCGTAAATACACGTGATATTGTTGCAATAATTTTAAATCATTATTTTTCAACTAGAATTTTGACGGACGCTAACAATTTCTATTGTTCAGGGAGCTGGGCAAATAAATTTACTGAGTACCGGTAATAATAGGTACACTAGAACGTTCTACGGCTGGCTCTAAAATATGCAAACGATTTCGACTCTTCTGCCTCAGACATACGTTCTAAAATGTATACATATTATGGCACGTAACCGCATTGTTTCTATCAGTAGATAACTCGAAATTGAAATAGAAAACCTGGTATTGCTCTTAAGGTGCATTCAGACCAAAAGAGCATTCGCTGTTCTATTCTATCCCCCGCTCTACGAAATCAACCAATCACGTTTTGTGTACCGATCGAATTTAGGGAATCGGGGGCTTAGAATAGCGAATGTTCCTTTGGTCTGAATGTACCTTTAAGCTGCCCAGTTGCCGTACCATGAGTTGGAAAGTAAAGGATACGTTAGGTTTTACTCGATACGTAAAGCATCCTATCGCGCTCGCAGTGACTGTACTGACATATGGAGCGAGTGCGATGACCTCCTTTAAGTATCTAGTAAAACCTAACGTTACCGGTACTTGCAAAGTAGTTAGTTTTTTTTTTTTTTTTTTATACCACGTCGGTGGCAAACAAGCATACGGCCCGCCTGATGGAAAGCAGTCACCGTAGCCTATGGGCGCTTGCAACCCCAGGGGTGTCACATGCGCGTTGCCTACCCAATAAGAACTTGTACACTCCTCTTTTGAAGAACCCCATACTGTAGTCCAACGGGAAAACCTCGGCAGGGAGCTCATTCCACAGACGGACCGTCCGCGGGAGGAAGTTCCTCTGAAACCGCACGGTGCGCGACCATTTAGGTTGCAAGGTGTGAGGATGAGCGCCCAGTCGGTGGCGAGCGGTGCGATGATGAAAAGTGGACGTTGGCATCATGTCGATCAGTTCTTCAGAGCACAACCCATTGTACAGACGATAGAACACACATAAGGAGGCGAAGTCTCTCCTTAGACTTAAGGAGTACTAGGACTTTAGTTGGCTTAGTATGGCTACAGTTCTTTTACATTACTGCTAATCGTAGCGAGGATCCGTTGTAGAAACGAAGAAATATTTTAGATGAGCTGTAAAAGGGATTTTCTTATTATCCTTTGCCTTTATGTACACATCCTTTATTTAAGTTTATATTCAATTAATTTTCCCTTTTCTGTGAGTAAACGGGTAGATAATGTAACCTTTAATTAGTAATGATAATATTATTTTAACCTTAATGAATTCTAGGAATTAATCCTATGTTTTTACGCCACGTAACTGTAAAATATGGAACATTAGCTAAGACATGAATATTTGAACAATGTACCTATGTAGATTATGTAGGGAGGTACTATGTATGTATTTGGTTTCTATTTTTAATTATTAATCTATTCCTATGCAAATTCTTTGAAGGTATACTTTATCATTATGCGAAGTCAAGTCATAAATTAATTCCAGATGCGAGTCTTATTTTTGCAATTTTGTAGGATGTTCGAACCAATAAAGGAGCTCTTTGCTCTCCCGATTTCAATTTTCTATGGGACACCCTCTCATTTTGTTATTTGATAAGTAAACCATATTTGTTTTTTTTTCAATTATTATAAACAAAAATTAGGGGTCGCTACGCTACCGAAGTACGAATTTCAAGAAAGGCAAAATCATTAGTCGTTTATTATTACTTCGGTAGCGACCTCTAATTTTTGTTTGTAATAAATGAAAAAAAAGACAGATATAGTTTATTTATCAAATAACAAAATGAGAGGGCGTCCCGTAGAAAGTTGCAATTGGCAGAGCAAAGAGCTCCTTTATTGGTTCGAACATCCTACAAAATTGCAAAAATAAGGACCACCCTAGTGGTTAGTGGTGGTACTTACCCAATCTCGTCATTTGATGGAAAAAACACCCTTATAGTACCTATTCCAAGTGAAAGAAAGGCGAAATTTCCATGAATTGATTGCTGTAGAACCGAAGTTGACTAATGTTGACTCCTCACAGAAATAAATTTCAATAAATTTAGTGAAGATATTTCATTTCATATAATTCATAATAAAACCCCGTACACTGACGCACTAGTCTGTAAATTTAATATAAACCTTTACTCATATTGGATCGGAATATTGCACATATGAAATCTACTATTGAAATACGCACAGAAAGATATAATCCAGGTTCGTGCGTTCTCTTTAAGCTTTTTCATAAAACGTTATTAAAGGCAATATGCGGAGAGCAACCTAGCACAGTCAGTCCACTGCTGGACGCAGGCCTCTACTATTAACTACAGTGTTGGTAAAGACTCGAGTCGTTTGAGTCCTTCATTCTAAGACTCGACTCAGTTTTAAAGACTACTGTCATGTAGTCAAAACTTGAGATATTTTACAATGTTACAGAAACTCGAGTCCTTCAAGAAGACTCAAGTCCTTCAAGTAGACTCACTAGATTTGCGTTTTGAAATTAAGGTTTTTCTATATAATATAGCTTAAATAAGAAATCAATACCACTAGTCCACCACCTATGGTAACCACCTAAGGTTTTGATTATATTTAATCAGATAAACGTTGAACAAAAATAAGCTTCTATTTGTATTTATATGCTTATTTTGAACCTAGTACATTTTTTATTAAATGGCATTGTATCATTTCTAAGTTTTGGACCGACATAAAAAAAAGATTCTTCATATTAGGACTTGAGCTGTATATGTAAGACTTAATAAGACGAGCTCGACTCGCGACTTAAAAGACTCGGTCTTGTAAGCTCGATAGTCCCGTAAAAATGAGAAGAGTCCTAAAATGGGACTTAAAGAACACGAGTCTTTACCAATGCTAATTAACTATGCGTGGGGGAACTATGCGTGGTGGTATAGACTGCTATCGCCCACTGGGGCGAAACATGTTTGTCGAAGAGCGGATGGCCGATGGAACAGACGAGTCTTGGAGTGGAGACCGTGAACGACTCGCCCGGTGGGCCGCCCTCCCGCCAGATGGACCGACGATCTGAAGAAAGTGGCGGAAAGTGGTTGGATGCGGAGAGCTGAGGACCGAGTATGGTGACGCGAATTGAGAAAGGCTTATATCCAGCAGTGGACGATGGGCTGATGATGATGATTATGATGATGATATATTAAGAGGTAAATATAATCGCCACGCAAATAATGCATTAATAATGCCCTCGCCGGGATTTGAACGAACAGTGTGGGGTATTATTCTGGCAAGCTTAAGTTTCCCTCTTGCTGTGGAAACCACTGGGTGCTGGTGTGCCGAAGCCCTGGCTTTTATTAGGGAGATGGGGAAGCGGTTGTTGGGATAGTGGTCACGATAATCGCTCCGGGTCTTTCCTGCTGCAGAGGTTGTCCAATGCGGTTCACCGTGGCAACGCGGCGAGCGTGATGGCCACCTTTGCACCGGATGGTGGACCGGCAATAGCTAGGCTTAGTTTTTTAGGTTAGGTCGTTAGTCTTAGCTAGTTTTATTTTCTTTTAGGTTAAGGTATTGTTGAATAGCTATTTTAAAAAGAATATGGGTTTTTTTTTTCTTATCTAAATTTTTTTTAAGGAACCTTTGTCTGAAAAAACATGTCGGCTCCGTTAGGCCTCTTCATTTAAACAATAAATATGAGATTACAATAGCTAATATAAAAACTAATATAGAAAAAGAGAACAACTAACGGGCATAATTATTTTCGAGCGCCCCAGACGCCCCACCAATCCGGCCACACCTCTATGGAAGTAGCTAGAAAGCTCGACATATTTTTGGCTGCTATGGTAGAAACACGAAGGCACTACAACCAAGAATAGCACCAAAATAGCCACTGCCACAAAGGCGTACCCAGATCCATGAAGCCCCGAAACACTTGAAGAACCACTAACGAATATAATAATATATCTACCAGGTCAATTTACATTTAAAAAGGTGTAAACAAATTTTGCTGCATTTGATGTAGGTTCCGCCAATATTGCCTGGACGATCCCAACATCAAAGTTGGAAAACCCCAGGTCTTATATAGCTGCTCCCTTTTATCTCGAGTCTTGACACACTCCATCAAAAAGTGATGCACATCGTCGACAGCATCGCATTCTTGGCAGTTAGGCGATCCTGCCTTTTTCATTAAATGTGCAAACTTATTCGTGGGTACGTGTCCGGATCGAAGCCTGTGGGCGCGGACGATATCTGTCCGGCCGAGTTCTCCTTCCCACCAAGGTATCCGGGGGGGTTCGCACTGTATGGTCTTGTACCAGATACCTTTATCTCTGGATCTGAGGTTAAAATATTCCTTCCAATGACCATACAGTACGCCTTTATACCGAGCATCAACCTCTGAAAAATCCGGAGCAACATCAAGGGCAGGTCCGTCAGAGGCTGCCGTCGCAGCTAGACGGTCAGCCTCCTCGTTGCCTGCCAGGCCAATATGTGACGGAACCCACTGCACCTTGAGGCACCTTCCTGTGCTCTGCAAGTTCCTAATTCGGTTTAGAATGTCGTAGGCTACAGAAAGGCATCGCTCACCTAAAGCGCACCGGTTTAAATGCTGGATGGAGCTTTTGCTGTCCGTGAGGATCACAACATTACGATAATTTTGGCTTTCTATGTATACCAGGGCTTGAAACATCGCACAAAGTTCCGCCGTCATTATTGACACTGAAGCCAAGATTTTAAATTGTGTCTTTTTATCCCGATATGGATCGAAAAAAGCAGCCCCTATTTTTTTATCACATTTCGAGCCATCTGTAAATATTCTGTAAAAACAATTGTATTTTCTGTCTAATTCCCGAATTACATCCATACGGAGGGCATTAATATCGTAAGTTCGTTTTGCACAAGTAACACATTCTAAGTTACTGTAGAGAACTCGAACAAATATCTGATCGAAACATTGGTAGTGGGAAAGATGAGCAAATGTGTTCTCCAGACACTTTCTCGAAGACTTCCAAAGAATATGGGTTCCAAAAGCAAGTGTTTTTCTAAAGGCAATATTTTTGGAGAAAACCACTCCAGATCAAGAAAAATTGATTCCCCGCTGTAACTTTTGGTCCGTGAGTCCAAAAAGTATTAAAAAAACAGCGAGGTTACAGAATACTTTAGATAACACTATTTCGAACATAATCCGCCCTGCCGTTTTTGAATAACTACGGACCCCATACAGCAGACTCGACATGCTGTTGACCGGTTTTTATACTGACAAGCTATACTACACACTACTAGGCAATGGAACAGTTATTTTTTTTAATATATCTACTTGAAAATATTCGTTAGGATGTTTTCTAATGGCTAAAGTGAAGTTGGTAAAAAGGGCTAGTATGAATATTTCTTTAAAAATATATTATTGTAAAATAATGCAAGCGGATTGGCGATCGCAGTAATGTGTCCACTATGATGACGCTGCGCTACCCATCATCATTCTTTTATCGAATAATGGTCAGTAACACTTCAATCCCTGAGTCGACTTTTACGACACCCGCAAGAGGAATTGGGCTGGTGACAAAATGTATTCTTACTGCCGTCACCACACGGCATTGCATGTTTACTTGCTTAGTACAAATTTGAGGCTTACATACCTAGTTTTCTCATGGATGCCATTGTCAGAACTGGATCAAAATCGGTTCATCCCGTCGGAAGTGGGCATTTTCACAAGCCGTTATTGAAATCACCTTGTTATTTAATTTGGTCAAGCTTATTCGACTCAGAATCACGAGCTCATTTGATTTTGTTAGGAAAAAAAGATGTCCCATATTTTTCATACAGTTTTCATTCCTTCCATTATGCTACCGCCTTTGAACATCTATGAAAAAACGGTATCGTAACGGGGAAAACATTTGGGACATTTTTTTCTCCTATTAGAATTGAAAGAGCTCGTGACCCTGAGTAAAACAAGCCCAAACTTGTCCAAATTAAATAACAAGGTGATTTCAACAACGGTTTGTGAAAACGCCCAAGTATTGAGTTAACAAACAAATAAACATTTAAAAAACCTACAGTCGAATTCAGAACCTCCTTTTTTGAAGTCGATTGATGAAAACGAAATGCTATAAACACTGTTGCATGAATTTGTATTATAAGGATTATAAAATCATTAATCGCATTTATTTGATTACGCGGGCCGCTGCCAACTTGTTCGGAGTTGTGACATTTTCCCTCACATTATTGTGTTTTTAAAACACAAGGCAGTGAAATTACTTTTAAATTACTTTGAAGTGCTCGAGAAAAGCCTCTCTAAAGCAGCTTTCGAAACAATTATCGTTCAAATAAAGTCCTGTCTCCATTTTGTTTTATTACTTAAAGCAGGTAAATTAGGCGCTTTAAGAAAAAAACTTGCTGCTGCAATAACGTTAGACTATTTGTTTTAGACTAAGTGCTCAGACATTTCAATTCTTAAGTCATAGCCTTAATTTTAGAGAGGTACTACAGGTTAGGACATTATTTGAAAAATTAGATTTGTCAGCCTCCGTAGCCTAGTTGGTAGTGGCCCTGCCTACGAAGCTGGAGGTCTCGGGCTCGGATCCCGACGAGGCCATTATTTGTGTACTTATTTATCACAAATATTTGTTTTTTAGTTATGGAGGTCCATGTATTTAAGTATGTATAATATAAATCGTCGCGTGGTACTCACATCACAAACCTTAATTGAGCTTACCGTGAGACTAGGTCGATTTGTGAAGATATTTATATTTATTTATTTATTGATGAACAAAGTTCATGATCATCAAAAATCATGATTGAACAAAGTTACACACCACCCTTAAATTGGCAAATTAAATAAAAATCGTGCGTGCCCCCTCGCCATTGTGTACCTAGAGCAGAAAATTCTGTTTAGAAAAAATACAAAAAGTGGGTCGAAACCTATGTTCATTGTGACGAACATTGCCAAATGAAGGGTTGATGTTGTCATTGAATGTGACTGCAAATTGTACGACACGTTAATTTTGCTAAAGTTCCATCAATATATTTTGAAAGCGGGTTTCTTATTGTATTATTTATTGTATTATCCGCTTATGGTACCACAATCTTAGACATCATATTCACATTTCATAAATTTTGCGTAATACTTAGAAAAACCGTATACGAGAAAATAAAATACTGTCGAAACATATTAAGATGATTGAGTGATAAACACAAGAATGGATGTTTGATGACGTCCCTAGGCACAGATTTATCATTTTTTATGTCAGACACATAAATACTGCGTGTGTAGCATAAACAGTGATATGTTTCTATTATATATTCAGTTATATTGTTCTCGCGCGTAGTTTGTCAAATTTGGGAGGTTAGGTACTCGTATAATTGTATTTGGAAAAAATACTTAATACAAAAACCACGTAAATATTTCAAAAATCTGTTTGAAATTAGTTTGAAATGTTCAAGAATTATACAGATTCATGATCATAGGCCTCTCTTCGCGTATCCCGTTTGTCCCGGTTTTGTGCCAATCTTACCCAGAAGTGACCCACGGATTTCGTAATAACTATGCACCTTCATATGCGATTTCGGGGATACCGTATTCGAACTCAAGTGGAGCTGGGCGGGACACATTGTTAGGCAACTTGAAAGCAGGTGGACCAAATTCTGACGGACTGGTGGCCATTTCAAGGAAAAAAATGCGCAGGATGTCCTTCAGCTCGATGGGCCGACCATGTTACGAAACCAGAGGGTAGCTTCGAGGATTGCCTAAAAGTAGAGCAAAAAATTCTGTGTTTAAAAAATTACAAAAAATTCTGTCAAACACTTTTTGTATTTTTTTAAAGACAGAATTTTTTGCTCTACACAACGGCGAGAAGGCTAGAATGCACGATTTGTTAAAATTCTGCCAAGTTTGGGATTAAAAACAATTAAGTACCTACTAAAAACATTTTTTTAATCCCCCTTCAGTTACTCAGAATTGTAAGTTCTTTCGATCCTTATTGGTGAAAAAAATTCTCCTGAAATTCACATACCCCCATACAAAATGTATGAACAATGGTATCGAAATTGAAAAAAAACCTTGGGACAAAAATTCCTTCTATCGGGATCGAAAGAGCTCGCGATTCGAGTCTAAATCATATTAAAAGTTCCAAATCCAAAAAAACTGGGAGACAACATTTAAATCTTTCAAAAAGTTTACTTTTAGTCCTGAAATGAAAGGTCAAAATTACATTGTTTTTTTCATAAGATTGATGATTTTATCTCCAGTGCTGACAATGCTAATGAAAGAAAAATAACGAAGTAGATTTTAAACTGTTTTAAGGATTTCCTCAAACGGTTTGTTTAAAATTGAGTAATGAATTACTGGAATACTCCTTACAATAAAAATACATTAATTCTGTATTTACAGTGGACCGAAACAAATTACTTTCAGAGAATCTACAAGATCTGATTAGATAGTTTAATACTGAACAGTGGATTTGATTAAATCTATGGCATTCCATCAACAATTTTTTTAACCACTGTGTTTTCGTTTTATGTTTTCGATCTAAGTACTTATGATAAACACATTTTTAAAGAGCAATTTTCACGCACGAATTGTTTGTAAAAGAGCACGATTTTTTGTATTCTGTTCTGGTACACAGAATTCTTATGGAATTAAATATACGAAAAACGGGAGAATATTGCTAAATCAAACAAATCTATCTCCATTGTGGGGCCAGGTATCTATAATAAACTACCCGAAGAATTAAAAAAGATCGATATTGACCTGTTATTCTACACTAAATTAAAGAGATGGTTGCTTAAAAAGGCTTTTTATGACATGTCTGAATATAATAATATGTATGTCTTATTTTAATTTAATTGTAATGTAATTTATAGCTTTAATTATTCGATAATGCCTATTGTGACATGTCAGATATTGTTAAACATTTATTTTTTATTACCTATTCTGTATTACCTATGAATGAATTTGAATATCTTGATTAATAATTGTAATTTTTGTAATTTAATTGACATTTATTTATAATTTTTTTGACATGTAAAATTTTGATTTTATGAATAAATATGAATATGAATAATATTCGGGATCATTTTCTTCTACTACCGGGATCAAAAGTGAACATAAATAAGTAAAATGATTATTAGGTATTAAACTTTTTTCCTTCCTTTAAAAAAATCCTATTAAGATTTAATGATTCTTAAAAACATGTGAAATGTTTCTACAATGAATTCGAACGCTTTCATTCGTGTCCTTTTTTATATTCTTGTGGGACTTTTCAGGATTCTCTGACCCAATTTTGGTTAAAGATAACAGGATTACGAGTATGGCAATGCTTTAGTAAGATCAGATTTGTTATTCACTACGTTTACGAAGCTTAGCGGCTCAGGCGGCCCGGAATATGTAATTTCTGATATCTTATTCTTGTCAACGATAAGCAGAGATCGGAAGTCTTTTTCGATATTTTATTCTACTACTTTGTCGGCGTGATTAATATGTATACCTGTACCAAATTGCAGATTTTTAGTAGACAAGACAGACAGACGGACACATGGACATGGCGAAACTATAGGTTCCTTATTCACTACGGAATCCTAAATAAGGTTTTACTTTTAATATTGGCACAATAAAGTGGCCCCACTTCATCGGATCGTAAGTGAAAAGTGGACCCCAAGTGGAGTAGTAACCTATCAGTTGCCACCACCTTGCTGGCCCGCTAGATGCTTCTTCGTGCTTCGTTTAAAGGGTTTCAACTTATACGTAAAAGGACTATGTGTTTGGTGAACGATATGAATATAGTGCACAAAGCATACCAACGGTGAATGGTACGATGCAAGCTGGGAGATATCATTGTCTAAGCTGCATTCAAACGTGGAAGGGCCCATCTTTGGAGGAAATTACTACAGTTCCGATCTTATGTGGCGTATGCAGCTTTGAGATATGTGACGCAAATATAATACGATTTCGAATATTATGTCATTTGATGCATTGTCCTTTAGGAAGCTTTATAAGTCCGTGTGTAAGTAATTACACAGACTAGCTTCTCTTTTTCAGTAGTAAACTAGTAACCCTCATAGTAGGTATTGCGGTGTCTATCTGTCCGCAGCATAGCTCAGTAACCGTTAGTACTAGAAATTAGCAATTTCGTAAAGGTTTACATGATAATCACGCCGATAATTAAATTTATTTAGTTTTTTTTACCACTTATAAGTGGTAAAAAAAATATATGGAAAAAAATGTTTGGGGTAGGTACCTCCCCCACACGTAAAGAGGTTTTCGAGATGTTTTTTTATTGACTGAAATCGAGTAGTGTGGGATATCGTTGAATAGGTCTTTTTAAATAAATAAAGTCCCAAAAGAAAATTTTTAAAAGACAATATTTTCGGAGATAACCTAACTACTAAATAGTTTTAATTGTTTCAAATCATTAAATTTTTGGTTTTAAATTGTATGCCATTTCATACCAACACTTTAAGTAGTAAAGAGGAAAATAGGAGAAAACAAAGCAAAATGAAAACAGGCATCGCTTTGCATTTTTATTTTTACTCGAGCGTTTTATCACCAGTAGATAATTTTATTGCAGCGGGAAAATTCAAGCCGGAATGCCTCGTATTTAAAAAATCCGCATTATTGTAGGCAAGCTTTGTAGGTTATTCATAGCTTTTTTACCTTGAATGTTTATACTAAATAGATAAATATCCTGGGACAGATTTACACAAATTGACCTAGTCCCATTGTGCACGATAAGCTCAAATTAAGAATTGGATGTGGGTACCAAGCAACGATATAATATACACAATATTATTGTATATTAAATATAAGGCGGCGCGTACTCACTCGCGCGTACTTCTGTTTGGTTAAGTATTTAACGAGATATATAATTATACATACATATATAATAATAAATATATAAATAATAATCTATCTTGCAGTATATTTTATTCAAAATTGCATTTAAAAACCCAACATAGATTGAAAACAATGTATATCACTGTATTTACTTGTTATATCATATAAATTTGCTAAAACTTATTTTCTACTCGTGGTTTTCAATAAAAAAAACTGCAAGATTGTTTACATTTATTTAAACAATCTTGCTACCTAACCAAATAGAGTATAGTCCGACTCATTTTTCTCTTTTTCTCGTGCTTGCAAAGGTAGAAAGTGACGAAAAATTCCCATTACCAAAATAATCATGGCCGCCATTCCATATTCCGTGTGGTGACGGCAGTAAGAATACATTTGTCACCACCCCAACTCTTCCTGCGGGTGTCGTAAGAGTCGACTAAGGGATTGAAGTGTCACTGACCATTCTACAAGATTGGTGATGGCCAGCAGCGTCATCATAGTGGACACATTACTGCGATCGCCAATCCGCTTGCCCAGCGTGGCGATTATGGGCATTTACCTCCTAATGCGTCTATATGCATAGTTAATAGGAGAGGCCTACGTCCAGCAGTGGACTAACATAGGCTGATGATGATGATGATTCCATATTCAAAACTAGGGCGCTCTGCGCGTAACTGAAACTTGTCCAATTTATGTTGCGACATTATTTTAGAGCGGAGGACCCGTCGTGTCATTTATCCCAGGCCCCGGTGGATTATCCGTCACTGTACAACACAGCTGACTACAAGTGCACCTTATGTGCATTGTAATAAGGCTTATGAATGGTCATTCATATTGACGTTTGTATGGGATCCGTGAGTTCTCATTTGTGACTGTACTTCTATCTATTGAGCTCATCAGATTCCACAGTTCAAAGGAGAACAAAAAGAAGGAATTTAATTTTATTACTTCATATATTATATCGAAATATGAAAAGAAAACTATGATTTATTATTTTGTATTTGCCTGTGAAATTTCCTTTATTTTTATTCATAGACTTTACGGCCCTAATTATTTCAAGTTACTCCAATAAACATTCTTACTTATAAATCTTATAATTATTAAATTGTCATTAAATTGTATGGAATTTAAGCTGTTCTCAAACTTACAGTGACATGTTGACATTACGCACGTCAAATTGGATCAGGAAGTACCATGCCGCTGGTTCGATGACTGAACTTGATGTTATGGTATTTCATAACTATTTAGCAGTGCTAGGACTGCAAAGTACCGGAAATAATCTGCTTTAAAAAGTAAGATACCGGAAGTTACTAGCGAAGTAGCGGAACTTCTTGGCATTTCACCGTAAAAAAGAACTGCTGTCATTGACAGCTCTGCTCCCGCCTAAGACTTCGAGGCTATATTTTTTCTAACAGTCAAGAAAATACTGGTCTCAGAAACGAATTAGATGCTATTTCTAACGGACTTTACCAGCGAGAAAGCAATGATATACCCTTATAATAATTAAATATTACAGGGTGCTCGCGAGGAAACCAAAAGATTTTAATGCTGGATTCCTGACCATATTTAGAGTCTTTAATTTTATATAAAATTTCCTGGATTCGGCTTGGTTTTAGAGATAATCAACCCTTTTTCAAAATAAGTTTTTCGACGTAACTCGTCATTTAACTTCTTTTTGATTACAATGCTACCACAATGTGTTCTAATATTACCACACCTTTTGCCTGACAATCAAAAAATACGAATAGACTTGACGAAATAACCTGTACCTAAAAAAAACAATTGAAATAAATAATTTAAACAGATTGTTGTTATGATAAAAAGTACTGGAAATGTTAAAATGTATTCAAACGGACAAAAAAAAAAAGAAAAAAACATTTTTTTTTGGTGGAATTGACATTAGATCTCATAATATTTTTTGTTTATTTTGATGTCTAGAATGCATTGTTAAAATTTTTCGGAATGCTCGCGAGCACTCTGTATAATGTAATAGATTGAACATTGCGATGTATTATGCGATAAACTAACGAATAGTATGTTTCACAAATCCCCATTAGGAAACTGTTTTTCCTATATAATAATGACATGTACTCGTACATGTTACTCCGCCGAAGTGACATGCAATTTTCTCGGATCTTTTCGCCTCGCGCGGCTTGATATGAATAACAATGACTGAGGCTTCATTCTGAAATTCACTGTCTTGTCGGATTGGATACCCCGCTTATTCCTAAACGTCTCTTTTAGCAAGCCGCTAAGTATTATTTGTACCTTTCAATCTTACAGACATAATATTGATAAGACCAAAAGGGACAAACAATATACAGGGTGTAAGTCTAATACGGGCGAAGCTCTTAACGGGTGTTAATTTACGACATAATAAGTACATTCAAATAACTTTTACTTAAAATTAGAACAACAAAATTTTCCATACAAAATAATTCGGAGCGCAATGTAGAGCAACATACGCGAGTTAAGGACTCGTTGACAGCTAATTTCAAAAGCAGATGACATAACTGCCATATCAACAATAACAAACGTTCGTACCTACATTGCTGCTCCGATAATCTTAAAAAAAATCTGTGGGGTCATAATTGAGAGTAACTTAAAAAAAACCTTGTAATTCATGATTACACTAATGAACCCCATGCCTGGTTTAATTGATCGCCCGTATAAGACTTACACACTGTATACAGGGTGTAATCGTTAAGTGTTGCCAGGCCATAATTTCGTAAATATAGCGGATACCAAAAAACTTCTAACTGATATCGAAAGTACGTTACCCAATGAGTAAAATTACACTAATAACTTTTTTTAAATAAAATCAGTAATATCTCAAATATTAACTTCAAACCCTTCCATACATTTAGTACGTAACCGTTCATTCAAAGAGTAGTTTAATACGATTTTTTTATTTAAGAATAAATGTTAGATTAATTATTTCATAAACGGTAGTATTATTATTTTATTACAATGTATTCGTACAAATAACGAATCTCTAACAGTTTTATCTGTTATGACACCCGACATTTTTTAAGGCTAGTCGTCATACTAAATATATGTATGTGAATATGTAAATTCTTTATTGTACACAAAACACAGGTAAAAATACACATAACACAATTTAGATAGGTACAAAGGCGAACTTATCCCTGTAAGGGATTTCTTCCAGTTAACCTTTGAGCAAATGAGTCAGCTACAAGAACTAAAAGATATACAAACAAACACGTGTACATTGGTGAAAGTAATTGAATAAAACCAATGTAAAATAAAACTAAATATATAAAAATGATTTATTTTCAATGTATACCTATTAAAAATCCTTACTCCCTACATATGTACATATAATACATATATACCTAGTAAAATATAGAATACATATAAGTACATATACTACGCATCTATAAATAAAAAACCAATTCACAAGGGGTCGGAGAACCACAACTTTTTGAGATTATTCTTGAGTGACGCTACAGACTGGGACTGTTTGAGAGACAGTGGCAGCCCATTCCACAATTTAATAGAACGCACCAAAAAAGATTTAGAGTAAGTACGCGACTTATTACACGGAAAAGCAAGAGTGAGATTAGCACTCGAGCGCAAGCGGTGACCACTAACGTCAATATAATCGTCGTAATAATGTATGGGAGCGTTTCAACTTAGTATTTTTAATATTACTCCATCTATTTAGAAAAAGTTATTAATGCAATTTTACTCGTTAGGTATCGCAGTTTCGATATCAATTGGAAGTTTTCTGATATCTGTTATATTTAACGGAATTATGGCCTGGCCACACTTAACGATTACACCCTGTATAGTCCTCCTCATCGATTTCGATGACGGCGACCATAGAAATTAAGGATTTCTCCTTTCGTGAGCCCTGATCCAGGCCAAACTTAGGCTTAAAGACTCTTTCGCACTCATGGCAATAGAGATGACCGGCTGCGTTATATGTATACGTGTAGGAGGGTTTGGGTTTGAGTTTTTTAACCTGACGTTTCTCATCCAAGGTTAGCAAGCGGTTTTCCTCAAATGCCTTGATGGAGTCAAAGATGGTAGACCTCCAAGATGACAGTTTCGCAGCGAGTCCTTCCCAACACACAAGATTGATTGTGCAGGCATTAAGGTGTCGTTTGAGTACGTCCTTATCTCGGAGATACAGACCGCCGTGCTTCCGCTTACCTTCTGCTAGCTCCGAGTAAAACACAGCTTTAGGTAAGCGACGATCGTCCATTCGAAGGACATGCCCACACCAAACAATAATTAGGGGCTTGCTAAGTTTTCTGTCTGTTCTTTAGTTATGATTCTAAAATTACGATAAATTGATCTGAATATACATAACATAAATAACATAACCTCGTAATGCCCAAGGTGCCTACCTGTAGTACTATTGGCACATTTGGATGGGGACTTGAGAGGCTCTCACCGGACCGGGTAGAAATTATTTAGTGTATTGTAATTTTAGTTACTTATAGGTAAATTTTTAGGCATAGTGCGAAGAAATTTGTAATTGATGTGATATTGTGTAACAACCTGACATACAGGGTGCTCGCGAGGAAACCGCAAGATTTCAATTTATAATTTCTGAGCATATTTAGAGTATTTAATGTTCTATAAAATTTCCTGGATTTGGCTTGGTTTCAGAGATAATTAACCGTTTTTCGAAAAAAGTTTTTCGATGTGACTCGTCATAAAACTTCTTTTTGATTACATCGCTACCACAATGTGTTCTAATATTACTACACCTTTTGCCTGACGGTCAAAAAATAAGAATAGACTTGACGAAAAAACCTGTCCCTAAAAAAAAATAAAAAAAATAATTTTAACAAATTGTTGTTATGATAAAAAGTATTGGAAATGTTAAAAAGTATTTAAAACAGACTAAAAAAAAAGAAAAAAAAATTCACACATAATATTTTTTGTTTATTTTGATGTCTGGAATGCATAGTTTCGGTTTCCGCGCGAGCACTCTGTATGATACATAAAAAGTTATCAAACTTTTTCTCAATCAACTCTAGTGACTGTTGTAAAGGAATATAAATACAAATGGTTTTAACATTCCTTACGTATCAATAGGGCACGTAATTAGAATGCAGTTTTTGAACCATCGGAAAGTTTAAGA
>JALPQI010020141.1:0-19391 GCA_025490895.1 Thaumatotibia leucotreta
TGTCAACCCTAAGTATATATCTGTGTAAATGTTTAAAAACATACCTAAAAAAAACAAATTAAGCTTCAATAAATATTTATTTTGCAAGTCTGAAAACCTTAGATTTTTTCTTTACTTATTAATATGTTATTATATCATTCATTAAATGTAAATTTAAACATCAACTCAATTACGCCGAGCGAAATTACTTAAAACGAATAAGCAGCCCCTTTATCTCGACAGACTTAATTTAAAAACCGAGTCCCCTTTTAATACACGCTCGAGAGAGTTCATATGCGATGAATTTGGTGGAAATGTGCTTAAATCGGGGAATGTAACCCTGTAATCTTCTGTTTAAAGTAAATTGAGTCACCTGCCGCATGCCTGCCGCTAACCAACCGAGGATGTAAATGCTTATAAAAGGTCTTTATTTTCTAAGCGAAAGGGTTTACTTTGCCGTAATCGATTACACTTTGCTACGTTTTGCGTACGTAACAATACCTTGTGGTGGCATGAACCGGCGACAGGCGTCATTCGTCGCTCGCGCTCCGATGATCTTTTCGTTTATACAAAGATTTTAGGCACCTGTATTTACAAATACGATAAGACGCCAGTCATGCAATTTCCTATACAAGCGGCTTTTATCAAAGGAAAAAATATAGAAGCACGCATTTTGAATATATTTTATAGAAATTAATAAAAGGGTTTCATAACATCTGAGTTCGCTTTTGTACAATATTACTGTATTCTGAGTTCGTACAGTCGGGTCCATATTGGCACTTATACAATTTTTTCTTCGAATATTTTTACTAATACCGTTTTTTACTCATAATCATCATTACTCCGAAATTTTTTTCTCATACTTTTTTTCTTACTAAAAATTATACTTCTACCTACAATGTTCATAACGATTTTTATTTCGAAATTTTATCCTCCTAAAGTCGTCAAGTAGATTAATCTATACTCATAAAGTTATTTGAAATAAATTGTTTATTTATAAACATTTTCCCATTAGGTTCACTCTGTTGTGGTATAATTCTTTTATGAATAACATAAATTATGTAGTCATAATGGGCTTTGTGCAGAAACTGTTGTGGCATACTCAACTTTAGCATATTTCTTTGTGGCAGCATAATTTCGATGCTCCTATTTATGATGAGGCATAATCTGGATGTGCATAAAAAGTATCGGCATCGTTTGTTTTAGCATAACAGAGAAGGAATAATTACAACCTCTCAATATAATCGAGGTAGTAGTAATATTCTATACGTTACTTACTGTGTTACTGAGCTGAGTACTTTCTAGGTTGCTAAAAAAAAATAACCTCGAAGACTAAGGCGGGAGCAAAGCTCCCGCCTTAGTCTTCTAACCTAACCTATCCGAGTCGGATCTGCCCCGGAAGGTTTTGTTCGCTCGCTTCGCTCGCTCACTGCAGAAATTTTCACCCTCGCAGCAAATTCTGCCTGACGGAAACGGCAAGTTTCGAACATGTGGCTACATGCCCAAAAAAAAATGCAAATCTAATTTCTGTCTTATAACACTCGGCGTAATTAATGATATGCCAAGATAGTTTCGGACAAAATAATATTCGAAATATTGTTATTTAAGCCGAGTGATGTTTCTGTCTCATTAAGTTGATGCCAAAATAGATTATACCAAGTCTGTTATGTCCTAAGCGTTTCGGACAAAAAAAGTTTAGAGGGAACCCGTTTAGTACAGTACCTACTCTGCCACAACCTGATTTGTGCAGGTAGCTAGTTTACAGTAATAGTACGATTTATATTTAATTAAACAAAAATAATTCATACATAAAACCAGTACAGATAAAAATAAATACCTATAACATTAGAATATATAGCATAAAATAAGTATAGTGAAAAATTATATAAACATAAAAGTTAGTACTAAAAATATGTATGAAAAACAATATTATGAACATAAATAATTCTATGTGATGATAATTATGAACAAAGATTATTCTAAATACCGATCATTATGAAGTTAAATTGTATAAGAAAAATTTTCGGAGTTCCAATAATCTAAGTTGCAATTTTATAAATACTTTGGCGCACCCCGTACAGTCGCGGTCAATGAATACGGGTCAGGTGGAATTTTTCATAGAAAATGCTGGAAACATTGATTTAATATATACCTATATTTTTTAATATTTATAGTACAAATGGAACCAATTTTAATATCTGGTTGTATTGGAATTTCCCTGAATTTTTCACCCTGTTCAAGAAACATGGAACTTTATCATCAGATGACTCTGTAGGCACAAAAATAGCAAGTCATTACCATACATTTTAAGTGTTTGTTGTAAACGTTCTCCATTTTTGTATCTACAAACCAATCTAACGACAATGTCAATATTTTTTGCGTTCAATGATAAATTCAGAGAAATGCCAATACAACCTAATTAAAGAAATAAAAAAAAACTTGTTTCAAATTAACATGTTTGCAATATTTTCTATGAATAATTCCACCTGGCCCGTATTTATTGACCGAAAGAATACTTGATTTTATGCAATGCTACAAATACTAGCTTCACTACTAGATCTTTGCTTAATAGATACTGGTACTTTGCTAATTAGGTAATCTTTCTAAATCATAAATTACACCATAAGAATTTTTAGTTATTGGCCGTTTAGCAAGTCCAATCGTGTCGCGCGCATAGGGACCGGAACCGTTATTTTACAAAAACCTCGAAATGCTTAATATTTTAAAATGTTTTACACTCTTTATGTCCTACTTAATATTTAATGTAATTTACTATGTCATATTTATAAATCGCTTCATTAACTTACAATTTATATACCTATGAACTTAAAAGAACGAAAAAAGAACCGTTCTTTTGTATTATGGAGAAAATAACTGTTCCGGTCCCTAATAGGTACATCAAGTCATCATACGTGCATTATTAAGTTCGAAGTTTATTACGACTATGTTTGTGATTACGTTTTGATAACTTACCAAACTGAAAGGTACTAAACATGTTTATATGTTTACCATACGTACGTTAAGTCTAAAGGTGCATTCAGACCAAACGAGCATTCGCTATTCTATCCCCCACTCTAGGAAATCAACGAATCACGTTTTGTGTAACGATCGAATTTTGTAGAGTAGGGGGTTAGAATAGCGAATGCTCGTTTGGTCTGAATGCACTTTTAGTTGGGAAACCATTCGTTCGTATCAATATGTTTATTACGCGTTTTAGGAATTTTGCAAATAGGTAGGTATGTACCAACAAAATAAACGCTTTCTCAACTTGCGGTCATGTACCTACAATAAAAGAAGTAGGTAAGTAAGTTTGAATACCCTATTGGAATAGTTTACCATGACTTTTTAAGAATAGTAATAAAATATACATATAAAACAAATATCATAGTTAATAACAAAATTGACTATTCTGACTACACATGGGCATTAAAAAGTTTTACTAGTGTTCAGAGGACCAACGAAGGCATCATTGGTGCAGTGAGGCATAAAATAAATTGTAGGGAAAGACTTTTATTAAGTTTAATTTTATTTTGGTAAACTTTTTTCTCATTTTGTATAACTTCAATCAATGTGTATGTCAAGGTGAAAACTCATACTAATATAAGAACTTTAATCGTGTAGGCATTTTTCAGTGCGTTATGATGGAAATATTTATTTGGAAAACATGTCATCATATCTGAAACTAAGCAAAACCCAGAATAGTTCATGAGTCATGACATTACATTCTCAAAATGCGGTCAGGAATAAACCTTTCAAGTTTGTCGGTATACTCATTTCCACCCTGTATAACATTTTGTGCTGAGATCAAAGCACGAACACCTGCGGCTTTAACATAATAATTATGTCAATGGTGTGTTACCCTGCCCTCAATGTTTGCGTACGTTTAGCAATAAGATAGGTTACGTTAGCCACGAGCGAGCACACCAGAGACAACATCGGAGTTGACAGCAGTGGCCGTGGCTGAAACCGGCCCTGGAGCTATTATTATTAACATTTTGTGACACCAAGCTGTTGGACCACCGGTTCGATAACGGGCGTGTGCGCTTGGCATGCGCAACACTCGGTGGTTGGAATCACGCGCAATGATTCGGAAAAACGCTCGCCGAGCCGCAATTCGCGCGCCTCTCTGGCCGAGCCGTAAGAAAATGAAACAGTGGGTACCACAGATGTCATAATATACCATAAATCAAGCAAACGTATCTACTTAGCGTGTCAAATGAACTCAGTGAAATCCACTGAGTTGTCCGTCTTTAATCGCAGCTTGCAGCTTTCGGGCGTCAAATTTTGTAAGTTGAAGTGAACAAAAACATTAATAATGCCTCCTTAAGTAATATTAATTGCAACAACACAAAAAAATATGAATACTCAAGGGCCTGAGACATATTTAAAATCATAGGCAAGTAACAACTTCAGTACAAAATCTGACACGCTCGGCCGCCATACAAATGAAGGAACTTGTTTCTTCTATCCAAATCTAATTCTGTGGTGGGTACATATCGTCTTAGTGGACTGTATTACAAGACCAAGCAAAAAATACCTGCAGATTATGGTAGAACCACAGCGAGCCGGTGACGGAGATGGCGAACCAGAGGAACAGCGTGAACACAGAGATGCTGCTGAGGTGCAGAGCGTTCAGCACGGTGGATAGCACGACTGCTAGCGCGTGGCACAGCACGATTGGCAGCGCACAGCGGTCGATTATGTCCCACGGCACTTCCTGTGGTAGAAAACATGATTAGGAAATTACAAATATATGTATACAACGAATCTAGAGTCAACAAATAAAAAGTCGATTCTAAAACCTGAAATACATTTTCTAATTTGAAAGTTACTTTTAGGTTATAATAATGTATTGAAATGTCAAGGATTGACTTTGAAACATGTATACGGGGTGCAACGGAAAGACGATCCTTCCCGCTACCGACCGAGTCTACCAACCATTACGATGAACTTTCAGTACCTATAGTACCAACATTGAAATACCTATCTTCTAAAAAGTGTAACCCCTCATATAAAGCGAGTTAGTTAGAGTTCAATGGTATGGAAAAGTCAATTTTCCATGTACGTTTTCGATTTTGGTCCCATACTGAAAATTCATCGTATTGGTTGGTAGTCGATCGGTAGCGGAAAGTATTGTCGTTGTGTTCCACCCTGTATATAAGTGAAACCATTAATCTATTATACTTATGTCTGTAGGCTTAGCTTCACAAAAAATTGCTTTGGTATTTTCTTTAGTCACCTTGTAATTTCCATAATCAGATCAATTCGGTGGTATCATAACTTTACATTGTTATCAATTTGAATAAGTCTACATTACTTACAGTTAGATAAAACTGAATTGGATGCCAGCCCTGATTGGAAAATAGATTTCAATTTTGAACGTTAAGCCCCAAACAAAACTAAAGATATTGCAAAATTCTTTGAATTATTTTTTTTCACTCTGTGGGTTTCAAATAAAATGTCTAATATCATCAATGGTTTGTATTGTGTTGACGAGGTATCATACCTGCGACGAGATGTGTATACCTATAACCTGTAGCTACGGGATTGTTATAGGTTTAGCGAGACACGATTTTATTTTTTTAATGTAAAAACCCGCTCAGTTACATTCAAACGTACAATAACAACCTCACAGAGAAAAATAAAATCCGTCCTTCCACTGCTAAAACAATACCTACTCCCACTCAACAAAATTATGTGACTTTGATTTGATTAAAAGTTCTTTGAAGCTTTAGTACAGCCCTTTGATCCCCAATAGAGAAGAACAAATGCAAAAATATTTTGAAATGAACAGTTTTTTGTTTCTAACTTGTGAACTTTACGAAAGCTTATTTGCATAAAACGATATTCACTGATGCAGGACGGATTGAGACGTAAGAAAACTCTTTGATGAAACTCTTAAATCAGAAATTTAATTATACAGTAATAGTTTGAAGAAAGCGTGTAATTATTTATACTTTTTATTAAAATATTATTTTAAATTACTTTTGTATCAACCTAAGAGAAATTTTGTAATCAGTCTTGACTTGACATTGGATTGAGTGAATACGTAGACCAAGCAATTTTATAATTTAAAGACAAACGGGTCTTAATCGCGTAAACTTACGTTTAATTATATCCTGACGTTTCGGGCAATTTTAGGTGGATAATTATTATCCACTTTTGCCTTTTTTGTCCCAAATAAAGGTGCAAAGAAACTTCATAACCTTGCGTTGAAGGTCACTCCACACTTCCTCGTTTGCAACTGCTTTAATTACTTCCAAACTTCGCGGCACTTTGCCATCGGGCAAGTTGGGAGATTGGACGATTGTGTAGGTGAAGTTACGGTGCGGCAAATCTTCCCGAGTAAACTCGAGAGAGTTTATCACGTCATACCCGTAATTACCATTTTTGGAACGCCGTTCGACAGGTAAAGGCACGCTGATTTGTACTTGAGTGTCTAATAATGTTGTGTTGTTAGTATTGATAGCTGTGGGGTGTTGCAGAACGGGTTTTTCTCAATAGAGAGTAATTTCATCGTTAGAGCGCGTGTAAAGGAAAAAACACGGGACTGAAAAGGAATTTATTTGCAACAAATAAATTCCTTTTCAGCTCACTATGCTACGTGGATTTCCTTGATAAATACCAATCATATCCTTGCAGCTTAATACGTCTCGACTGCATGTGTACAGACAGAAAACTCTTGAATCTCGATTTTCTTATAATTGAGACTAATTCAGTGAGCCAAATCTTAAATTCTTGGACACCTGAGGCTGAGTCTGCGAGATAGCTCTTGAATTCTTGGATCGCTCAGACTTAGTCTGTGAGTTAACTCTGATTTATCGATTATGCCTAGGACATAGTCTGTGAGTCAACGCTTGATTTATTGATTACCTGGGACTGAGTTTGTGAGCCTTTGATGAGGGAGCCGCGGCGTACCGAGGGCCGCCTGTGCATCGAGGGCGCCGTGAGCGAAGCGCGCCTCGTCACGTCTCCCGCCACCATCTTGACCACTCTACGTCACACTGTAAGAACAAAGATATAAATATAGTTAAACTCACATTAATCACTACTATGCGCAACGCAACGAATTAGCACAGGCTCAGTGCTTTATAATGGAGACCTAGGCTAGGCTCTCCGAAACGTGTCGCGCGTAATGACTAAATAGGTACGAGCGAGTTCAACCGTTTAATTATATTTGTAGGTATAATGTCTCATGGTTTAAATTCAAGAACAAAATTCATCTTTTTATACAATAGACCACGAAGATGGATACCACGTTACTATAGAAATCATATCACTAGGCTGCTGGTTTGAATACGTGCGAGTAGATGAGCGTTATTATCATTTGAAACGGGATAGTTGCCATTTTCATGAAGTTTTCAGTGCCATTTGTAACAGCACTGAAATATTGAAGTCATGTTTCATCTCTAGTTTCAAAGCAAGAGGTTTTGTTTTGATTGGTGGGCTGACAATTGTCAATCCTATTGGTGTGTCTAGACCATTTACATATTTTAAGCATAATTGTTACCAAGTGGTTGCTGAAGGTACTATAAATATTATTTACACATTGTACATGTCAAGGTATCTATTAGGGCGTCACTTTTTGACCGACAATGACCCGCCCTTCACCTAAATATTGCGTCTCATATAATATATTGGTGTTACGTTCTTATGGCTTAACATTAGTCCATGTTTTCGGTACCTACATGTTATGATTAATAGTAACAATTATTAATCAAAAGCTGGGTTTATTATGACGTAAAGTAACACGTTTTGCTAGTGGTCCAGGTAAACCGAATAAAACACCAAAGATACAAAAAACCAGATTTTTCGGAACGAAAAATTAATTAATCTTTATGAAATAATAATTCATTTTAAGAACACGGACCTTTAGTAATAAAGAATACGATTAAGAAAAGAAAACGCTTTATTTTCAGTTACGGCATCTCAGTTGAGATTTTCATTTTATTTGATATCAACTTTTAATGTTTATTTCACTCGTGCAAACTTGTACATAATAGACACCAATATACAATATTTAAATCCAACATGTCTTCTGATAAGTATGGTCATTCAGTTATTTTTTGTTTTACATAATTGTCTGTTATTATTGTTGTCCGCCTAGATAATCTTTAAATCACGGGTTTGTAAAAAATATAAATGCTTATTATGTGCATTTTTTGCTCAATGAAAAAAAAATAATTGCAGTGAGGTTTGTAACGACAATGATATTTCATATAATATGTTTAGGAATTTAAAGTCTATTGGCGTTTTTTTTTATTTTAATATGCTTATAGTATGTAAAATCAATACCAAACACAAATTGTTATTCAAATTTAATGCTTTATTGTCGTTTCAAACCTGATTGCAACTAAGTTGTTTTAATCTGTCGCGAATTGATTGTCATTAAAAATTCCGTGCAATCATTACCATGGCTTCTAAAATAATTACGCAGCGAGTGGCCTAGCACCCGTAGCGCAAGAATGAACCTAATAGTATCTCGTGTACGATGTCCTGTCGCAATCAATCTGAATTTTTAAAACATTGATTGAATAGGGTAGTGTACCTTACCCGTAAGATTCAGTCGCGTCACAATTGTACACAGTACATCAGCCTACATTTCCTAGGACTACTGCACCGGTGTACAACGCACGTTACGCTATACCTATTGCATCTATACCTTTCATAAGAATGAAAACGCCTCGGAAAGCTGCGTACGCACAGTGCGTTCCTGTGGTACGGGTAGTCGGGATACAAGCAGCCGTATAGGTATATTGGATACGTGCAACCGACTATGTACCTATGCGAGTCAGCCAATATACCTACATGTAATCCGTAAGCAGCAATTAATGTGACGTCAACATCAACATTTCCTCACCATACACCTACCAAAATCGCAGTTTAAAGAAGCAAATTAATAGTTGTAAATATTATAACACAAATAAATCATAAATAAAAAGTCCAATTAATTGCATGTCTCTGATATGACGTATCTTGGAAGACACACAAAAACTGCCCCGTTCATTGTTATTTTTTTCCTTTTGAATTTGTATACCCTAATGATGTTAGTAGAAGTGCTTTTTTTATCTCCGCATCAAACGCATTCAGTGCGATGTAGGTGCTATTTAAGAATTTTTTCACTTAAAGAAACACTTAAGTGGCATTGAATAGAACTGAGCTTTTTATTTTTTGTGTTACTCATATTTTTTACAAGAATCTTCAAAGTAAATGAAAGTGGCTATGAGAGAAAATTGCTAAATATTTAAGTTTTCATAGTGTTATCTTATCAGTGTGAATGAACGAACAATGAGAGAAAATACTCAATGGTAAGTTGTCCGGTTTAAATCTACAATAACTATTCTATTTCATTAGTAACAATTTCCTTCGAGTTTCATTCAAGATTCAAAGCGTTGCTCATAAAGTCAGTGAGAGTGGAAAAACGAGTGCAGCCAATGTATGCGAATGTACCAAAATAAGCATACATAAAATAAGTCTTACGAGCATCAAATCATGTGACATGAATATAAAGTTCCACATTCCATCCATCGTCTTTGCATTACTAAAAATGTAATAAAGACAAACATACACGGATGGGACGAGATACGTGGATCTGATATTCAAATATCAAGAAGTATAAATGGAAAGTAATCAAGTACTTATATTATTTAATCATTATAATTTGATAAAATGTTAGATGAATCAAAAGAACTTGCATCTATGTGTTACATGTGTGGCCGTTTTGACAAACAAGTTTCTCAACCAGTTGTCGAAAAAGAATCAATGGTTATAAAGAATAACTAGTTTCCAAAGAAGAATAGGTATTGGACACTTAAATTTGTTAAATGCATTTTAAATAGTACTAACAACTAGTTTTAAGTTGTATTAATATAAAAAAAAAACAAATCCCTTCCCTCCAAAATGCAAATCCTTTTCGCCAGTCTACCCAATGAAAATATACCTACATTATAACGAATTAGGTTTATAAATGTTACTTAAAAAGCTTAGAAGAAAGAACCATTTAACTTTTACTTTTTTTCATTACAATACATTAAAACCTACATTCTCTTCTGTGTCTAGTCAGGTTTCAGTCTCTAACAAATACTGAAAAACTTTGTTTATTGCCAAGAGTTTAACAACGTTATTCAAATCAAAAGCTAAATAACGGAATCGTAGAATGGAAGTTTCCAGAACATTAGCCGTCGCAGAAGGAACGTATTATGTAGCTCCCTGTGGGTTGCACTGCGCTGCCTTTGAAGACCGCGGTGTAATCTTCTTAATATCCAAGACGGTGTCGTTCCTAGAGGCTTACTAGAGAAGGATGCCGATCGCATTGAACTTAAAGCTTTTTTGTATCCACGCTGTTAATCATTTAGTCGTCCATAAATGTACAATCAACAACACACCTGTGAACACAGGCAAAGTGCCAACAATATGTAAACAGAACTTTATTGACTGTACATAAATGTGTGTATACATATTTCTGGCACTTTGTCTGTATTCACAGCTGTGTTGTCGATTGTACATATATATAGAAGTACTCTAAGCCGATGAGCATGTATGAGGAACGAACGTTATGAAGGGTCTTCCAGGATTGTAGCAAATGGAAATCCGTGATCTCTGCCTCGTGCCTCTCGTGCCTCTGGGAAAAAGGTGTGATTATATGTGTGTATGTATAAGTCGTCCAATAGTTAGTCATCCATGGTAAATGCAACTATGAGGTATATGAAACTAATTGAAATTTATCTTAATCTTATAGGTTTTATAACATTTTTTTCCTAAACCAAACAAAAACATATTTGTAAGTTGACATTTTTTTGTATTGTAGATTTTGTTTCGTTGACATATTTCGACGGCCCCTACGTAAGTTGTCGTAAGTTGAAAATGGCTAGTTTACAGGAGAGCACTTTAAAGTTTTAAATGTGTATGGTGGTCACATTGTTCAACGGATTGCTTTGAAAATTGGCATAATCATTAATAAGGACACTGTCTTTATAGTGATATAATTACTTTCTTGATATATTTCATATTTTTGCCGGAATTGCACTTACGACAGTATATGACGGAGAAAACAATCTAAAAATTGTGGTATGTATTACTAACTTCACTTTACGCTGGTGGTCATAAATGGTCTTTTATCGTAAGTTATACATACTATAAGATACGTCGGAATTATGCGTGTAACTTTTGTCGTATCTGTTATTTACTACATTATTTTGTGGAAACGTTATAAAACTTTTTGTTAGTTACTATATTATGCCATTTAACAAACAATTTAATAGGAATTTTATGGAACCCTGATGGAATGTTTTGAGAAACTTAAGCAGGTGAATAGTTTTTTTTTGTGTTTTATTATAAAAAATAGATCAGGTACAGTATGTTTGTACAATTTCTGGAAAATGTCGTATTGAATGAAGACGAGATTATGTAGTTGGGTTTGATGTAGCTTCATTGTTTGCGAGTACTGGAAACTATAAGGATGTATCAACTGTTTTCGTTATGTTATTGCCATGGTTACGGTCGCCTGAGTCACGCTGTTTTTATGCAAGATTATGCTATTTGAATTATGGAAACATGCATTTTTCTGGTGTTGGTAAGTCCATTCCTTAATGGGCCACCTACAAACATGTACTACATGCATGTTTGCATAATTAAAGTGTCATAATTTTGCATAAAACCAGCGTGACTCAGGCAACCGTAACCATGGCAATAACAGACAGAAAAAGTTGATTCACCCATAAAACTAACTAAAAATATTATAGCTCGTAACGACTTACCCACTGTGTACATGAAATTCATCGAACATTTCCTGAATGTTGCTATTTCGATTGGCGAGGGGAAAATTATTTGTAGATTGAAGCAAAGAGTTCTCTTATAATGTTGTAGTTCTGGTACTGGTCAACATTTTCATGGATGAATTTGAGCAGAGGGCATTCGAGAGTTGTCCAAATAGGCCGAGATGCTGGTTACGAAATGTGGATGACGTTTTTGCTATAATTCCTGATAAAGTTGTTGATGTGTTACTTATCGATCTTAATGAGATTCATCCCAGAATAAATTCCACGTTTAAGAGAGAGGTGGATAGCACATTTCGTTTTCTTGATGGGTTAGTAATGCTAGGTCAAAATGATCATCTGTCACAAAAAGTCTATAGAAAAGCTAACCTTTCTTTGATTCACAATACACGCGAAATGAGTTTATATCGATTATTCACATTACATCATTCGCCTATTTCAGTTCACTGCTGGACACAGCTAAGCTATCTCCTGTTACCTCCTGTTATCTTAATTATTACAAATGTTGCAACATATCAGATGAGACGAGACGTTGGAGAGCTTGGAGAGGAATAGATGTGGTTGGTGACAAAGTCAGCGTACAAGGAGCTTAGGGACGTTTCGAAATCGCCGCACAGTAGAGAGGGCAGTATTCTTGCCTCATATTAAAGGAGTGACAAACGAAATTGGACGCCTATTACGCCGGAGGTTTAGCATTAAGACGATTTTGCGTCCTCATACCAATATGAGTATTTCTTATGCTCTTCAAAGGACGGGAATTCACTTGGCTGCTCGGGTGTTTATGAGATACCGTACGACTTCGGTAAGGAACGACATAATGAGTCTAGACTCGGAGCAAATATGGAGTGTCAAGGACAGGGAGATAGACAACTCGGCTGTGGTGGACGCATACGATACAGGCGTTGCATTTCTTAAACGCTTTGATAAAGCGAGGATGCTGGTACGGTTAAGATGCTACCTGCCACGGAAGATATATCTTCTGTATACAGAGCGATTAAGATTAATTTCAATCGGGATGGGGACTGGACAGAGCCAACGGCATGGAAGCCGGTAATCTCCGAGCTAATAATGATTGGTTACGTAGTGTCTGGTGACACAAACCTGCAGTCGGACATGACATCAGTGCCGGCGCAAGACCACCATTTACCGAGTTTAACCGTTTAATTATACTTTTGTACACTTAGTACATGAAAACAGTCTGTCATTCAGCATTAGAAACGTAATTTTGAAATTATAATCATAGACATGGCAGATTAATGACTTCTCTCACAGTGCAAAGACATTTAAAAAAATCAGTTAACAAAAATGCCTTCAGCTTCAACTACATCATATGAGATCAATATTAAGTGTTTTTCAAGATAATTATAATCATAAACACGCATATCGCTTTCATGATTGAAGTGATATGATTGTTTTGTCTTCGACATTATCACGAAAAATGCGGTTTTAAAACAGTGAATTCTGCATTTCTTTATTGTTTGGTTCAAAACAAAGCGGCGAACCTGTAAAATGAGCAGAAATTATTGAAATACGCCAACATTATAATTGTAAAGTGTTGTAACTCTGTATTTGATCCGGCGTATATTGTCTTAAATATCACTTACAATAGAAATTTAAAAACAGTTTCCGACGAAAAATGTCTCAAGTGTACATACAACACAAAAAAATAAATAAAATCCAACGTAAATAGTAGTATGTTAAACTTAAGACAAAACACCGATCTTAAACTCCGAAGTAAGTTGTGGTAAGTGATAACATACTACTGTATTCACCGGTATCATAAAAAAAAATCAAAATCCATACTAATCAATTCGCACCTGATTTCTGAGTGAAATCCAACAAATTGCCAACTTTGCTTAGTGTTTTTAAATAATTTTTATTTCTGAAGCGTCTTTTATTTCATCTCGGACCACTTTTTCTTTTAACTACAACGGCTGTTTCAAAAATTAATTTTGGTCTTGCAGGTAATTTGAGTTTGTTCCCGATGCAGTGTCTTACTTTTATCGAATAAAATGTATCGTTTATCTATTTTTGTCTCATCTAGTTGTTAGTTTTTGGTAAAAAATGATCACTCACGAAAAACCTCTGCTCCACCGCGTATAAGATCGTAACTGGCACTTACGCTGCGTGAGCGCGGGTGGCCGCCCCGTATTAACTGTCGTAAGTACACTTACTACAGTATACGACGGTGCTTTTTTAAGATACGATAGTTTTCGGGTGTCAAAAACCTATTTGTAATAGGTTTTTTTAATTTTTTCTTCGTGGAACGGCAACATTGCTAAAAGATATGATGTTTTATGAAATAAAAACAAAATCCCAAATTTCAAGTTACGACAACTTACGTAGGGGCCGTCGATTTGTGTGTGTATGAGAAAAGCACTATATGTACATACTTGCTTTGCCTGAAAACCAAACTTAGCAGGTTTTGTATGTCTATTCGGCCACGCTTTTATCCCTACATATCTTTGCCTTTGGCATAAAAAACTATTTGTAAAAACAACTTCAAGAAAATAGTTGGTTGCAGGAGTCCTACAGTCTATTTTTTTTTAAATAATACTGAACGATTAGAACCCTTACGACCTGTTTCATAAACCTGAATTGAAATATATTCGTTAGATAGAATTATCACTATCCTCTTCTTCATGCATATAAAAGAAAAAAATCTAAATCTTTTATAGATATATTTTATTCCGGGAGAGTGTTAACAGGCCCTTATATAGTGACCGTTTATGTACCTAATAATAACTGTCAGCCTCCGTAGCCTTTTTGGTAGTGACCCTGCCTACGAAGCTGGAGGTTCCAGGTTCGAATCCCGGCGAAGGCATTATTTGTGTATTTATTTATCACAAATATTTGTCCCTTGGTCATGGCTGTCTATGTATTTAAGTATCTATATCTATCTATCTTTTATATATATTTTCGCATGGTACCCACATCACAAGCCTTAATTGAGCTTACCGTGGGACTAGGTCGATCTGTGTAAAGATGTCCAAAAATATTTATTTATTAATTATATAAGGGCCTTCATACACTGGATGATCGGAGCCAAAAGCTTGCCAGCACACGGAATACAAACGCATAACAAAACAGCTCAGTAACTCACGACCTCGTGTTACACTAAGTGAGATTTAGGACAATCGAATTACTTTTATCAGAGTCTATTTTAAATATTATAATGAAATTACTTACTTGTTTTTTTTATTACGGACGGCCTTCATTAGGCTTAGCACATGATTGGTGCGACAGTATTGGTTTTAATATTATTTATTTAATTTAAATTCTAACTTAATTTTCTATTTTAAAACTAAAATGTGTGTGTGTAAACAATAAAAATAAATGAATTCCAGAAGCACACTATCGAAGGCAAATTACCAAAAATACGATATGCAAAAACAATCACATCACCAGGGTAGCGCGGCTTCAACATTAACGAGATTATGAATAACGATGAGAACTGCATATTTGAGCTTTTTAACTGATAGGTAGCAGAGCAGAGTTTAGTAAAAAATATGTTTTTACAAACAACTGGGTCGATAACTAAATCATTTTTTATTTAAATAAATAATAATCCTTCATTTTTTATTTAACAAACGTAATTTATTTATAAAAAATACAATTATTAAATGAAATAAAAAAACTTTAACATAAATACAAAATTAAAACTATCACTAAAACATTCAGTTATAGCATATTTATTTTTTATGAATTTACCTACATGAATTAATGTTTAATCTAAATAAATTATTTGACGTTTGAAATAAAAAAGATGAATTTCACTTAATGAACAATATGTGACGGTTTAAGCTGACGTTTCATTTATCTGAGCTTACTCCAAGAACAAACGAGGCCCATTATCTTCATCTAGATAATTTATCTAAATAAAATAATTGACGACTAAAATATTTGCAATTGAATTGGCTATGTAAAGTTTTCCGAAGGTATAAATATTATATTTTTCCCTGATAGCCATCATCTTAACGTTGAAGAAAATGCGGCTTTTTTATTTTAATTTCCTATAATTTGTTAATAATGTTTTTTTAAGTGAATGACGTGACATCTGCGGAGTTTTATGGATGAATAGAGCCGAATGCGTTCGTCCGCAATCAGTACAATGATGTAAAAAAAAATCCGTCACCTCACTCACTTAAAAAAATATTGTTAAAAATTATAGGACTTAAAAATAAAGAGAACCGCATTTTCTTGACTCTTAAGGCGACGGCTATCAGGGAAAAATATAGTATTCATACCTTCAGAAAACTTTACATAGCCAATTGAAAATACATGAACATAACAGTGCCACTTTGATCCCTCCTAGCAGGAAAGAAAAGGCCCGTATTCGAATAGGCGTGAAAAAAAACAATTTGATGCCCTCGGTTTTATCTACTGTAAATACGATACTAAATGAGCTTTTAAATGAATCAACTCTATTTTTGATATACATATATAAAATGACTAAAGTTAACTATAATAAAAATAGTAAGAACAATAAGAAGTAATTGTTAACGATTTATTTACTAATAGTTACATATTGTGTATGCCATAAGTGTCATAACAGGTTACATCAACAATTTTCCTGTTCGGTATTGTTTCCCCATACAAATGAGAAAACATTACCGAGAACTGCACGCATTATGATAAATTACAACCTTTCACCCTTCGATATCATATGACATCATCATATATTATCATTGTAGGAAATCCCCGGGAGAGTCACGCGGTTTGAAAATTAAAAGTAAGTAGATATAGGTACATAGTTTAGACATTTAAGCATGGAATCAGTACTACAAAAATCGCCGACAATAGAAGTCGTGAACAATGTGAACAAACCATTTATTAAAAATGTGTTTATTTTTCAATCTACGTCAGACCGAAGAGCTGGCGGCTTCCTCGCATAACGCATCAGCATTGCGACACAGCGAGGAAATACCGCCAGCATCCTCGTTACAATGGCCCATCTTAGATATAGGTTAGTTTAGTTTCATTTTTAGATATGTATAGAAATTGTTAAGAAAACTTATTGGGTATTGGTAAATTCATATTTAACCACCTCTTACACTATGGCAAACCCTTAAAATAATCAAATAGTCGTAAATTACTGATCATTCTTTGAACAGTTTACAAACTTTAATAAAGACTATTATAGTTAAATGTCCCACTTTGTAGCTAAATATACGAACGCTTAGAAGGGTAATTAATATAGATATCTAAAGATAGAAGCGAATTCAGTCCATATGGTATGCGACAAACACGGAAAGTTTTAAATTTACAGGAAAGTGAATATGACTTGTAGCAGAGCAAAGTGAAAAAGTCGATGTAAACACCAACAAATTAAATGGCAAGTTAGCAACTTTTTCGAAACTTTATTAATTTTACCACGTAATTAACCAGGTATAGGAATAAGACTACTATCTTGGAATGCATTTTACTAATTGGCACTTAACTCGCAACAAGTCAAAAACTAACACGGAACATAACACACAAACTTCTTCACAAAGTGTATCAAAGTAGAAATTGCCATTTCTGATACCGACGCTGAAAACTGAAGTATAGAAATAGTACAGTCAAGTGAAAAATACGTATCGCAAGAATCGTCTCATAAACATGTTATGACCAAACACCGGTTTCGCGGGGGCAAAAATGTACCAGTGCTAGTGATTCATTAAATATCGACTTAGTTTATCGATATCCATAAAAATATTTTTTTAACCATCATTATTATAACTAAACTAATGGCTAAGTTGGAATACGTTTAACTATGTGCAAACCTCTTTCATTCATACTTATCGCAACTATAAACAACCGATATCTGACATTGACTGTGTCGAGTCACTTTTGACAACCATTGAATCGTTGAATAATTCATCTAGTACCTACAACAATATTATTTTGCTTTCCGATCAATTAAATCTACCTTTTTGTTTCTTAAGGCGGCTAAAAATGCCACGCAAGAAAAAAGTATCCTTAAAAGAAATAGAAGTGAGAAAACAGAAATTCATCAAAACTATAAGTTGTTTGAATTTGCTCCAATTACTACAGTTGACCTAGAAAGGTCGTTTAGTTGGCTAAAATGGATATTTTCACCCAGGCGACGAAGATTAAAGTCTGAAAATTTAGAAAAAAATGTTGATTGTATATTATGAAAATTATATAAAATATTAAAGATAGTTAATTCCTCAAAAAGTTTATTTTTGTGTATATAGTTTCCTTCTTCATTCAAATTCTTGAAATTACACGACGGTTGTACAACATTTTTATCGATATCAAATAATAAAATTAGTTTAATGTGTCCTCGCACTATTAAACGTCAGTACAGATTTGCCCCCGCGAAACCGGTGTTTGGTTATGACGTTCTAATTACACAGAATTAAAGTGCATTGAGACATATTTTTGAGCATTTTTATATACACCTTATTTTGCCTTTGTAAACAATTTCCATCGTATTTTCACGGACACGTCCGAATTTATCTTTCTGTCTCAATTATGCATGCATGCATCAGCCTATGATAGTCCACTGCAGGACGTAGGCATCTCCTATTAACTATGCTATACGCATTAGGAGGTAAATGCCCATAATGGCCACGCTGGACAAGCGGATTGGCGTAGTAGTCTACTATGATGACGCTGCTGCCCATATTAATCTTTTATCAATGGTCAGTGACACTTCAATCCCTTAGTCGACTCTTACAACACCCGCAGGAGGAGTTGAGGTGGCGACAAATGTATTCTTACTGCCGTCACCACACGGCCATATCTCAATTAGTTTCAGTGCAATGGATACTGAAGTTCAATGTGGCAGCAATTTGAATTCGGACGTATCCAAGAAAAGGCGAAGGAAAAGGATTTTGCACCTCATTTTGCAAATCATGTTAACGGTTGTGAATACCACGGCTATAATAAAACAGATAGGTACTCAAAGATACATCATAAATCTACATAAATATCTTTCACCTGTCGATAGATGACGTAATTTATTATTGTAGTCCCTGGGAGGCCGGTGCGACTCGCAAATAGAAAGTGCACGCAGCGCGATGTAAATGTCGCGCGGTGACCGCCCGGACGCGGTTATTTGTGGAAGACACGTTGCGACCGACCTAAAAATGCTAACGTTTATTTTTTTAATAACACACATACTACCACGAACTTCGAAATTCGAAAATTCGTCGATAATTTCTCTCTGTCGCTCCAACGAAGACGTGATTAGAGTGACAGAGACAAAATTTCGAAATTTTTGGATTTCGAAGTTCGCGGTAGGGCCACAGTTTGAACAATTTCGCGACTATTTTGGTTAATCTGTATATTTTGACAAAATTTTTACAGTTGTGCCGTATTCAATCGTTTTTCTCGTCGTATTTTCTCGGAAACGTACGAATTTATCGGTCTGTCTCAATTAGTTTCAGTGCAATTTTATTGATACTGACGCTAATTACGACAGCTTTCAGATATATATGAGAAGAAACGAAAGCCAAAACTTATTCAGTAGAGGATAAATTCATAGGTGGTTGGGTAAGATTATTGACGATGCTTAATGCAGAGTAGGTACTAAGTATGGGTTTGACGGTATTGGGCCTTTTAATAATGGCAATGTTTTCAAAGATATTTTCATTTCCATATGAATCGAAATTGTAGGTATGTTTCAAT
>JALPQI010020142.1:0-17879 GCA_025490895.1 Thaumatotibia leucotreta
ACCTCATAACTTCTGACTGGGTGAACCGATATTGATGATTCTTTTTTTATTTGAAAGCTTATGCTCATCGATTGGTCCCATTTTAATTTTGTTCAGTTCTGGAACCATTTGGTCCAGTTCTGACAATGGCATCCATGATAAAACCATATAAGTCTTGCATTAACCATGTGTGTGTGTTGCACCTGCAGGCAGGTTGAATACGCCTGAAATGTATAGGTACTACATAGATATAATACCTCTGTAACCGTATTCTAGCAAATAAATTATTTGACTTTGACTTTTGATTTTGATGTGCACGACAAATGGACAAATAATTCGATACCACGTCAAACGAAAACGATAAAAAAAATTAACCGACTTCAGAAGTTGGCACCAATTCGGGTTCTGATGATGGGATCGTGGAGAAATCGATTGAAGTCGGTTTTTTTTTTTTAATTTGGTGATTATACTCGTAAATGCATTCCTACGCGTTCGCACTGGCATATTGGAGCGAATGCGATGGCCTGCAATACGTATAGAGTAAAATTTAAAGTATCCTTTACTTTCCAACTCATGGTACGGGTAATGCGTGGAGTTGTTTTCCTCCGGGAAACCTTCGCTAGGCGCTCATTGTCAGTGCGGCCTTGATTTAATGCAAAACTTGTATACCTATTTAGGACATTTAAATGTGTTGACATAAGAACCGGTAAACGTAATGACAATTTATCGCTCGAAATATTTTGATTATTTGGGGCAGTCTATTTAAAATCGCCCCATTTATTATTTTTTCTTTTTATAATGATTTTTACTCATAATCCTGGGGTCTTTCGAACATAATGGGAGAAAAAAAGTGTCTCTAAGATTATTCTACCATTCCGTTACATTTTTCGATACGACTTGTGTGTCAGTAAGATTACCTGGATGACTTTTTTCTCCTATTACGCTCGAAAAAACCTCTAAATTCTGAGTAGAAATTATACAAAAATGTCGGTATCAAAAAAGAAAGGTTGGGGTCAACCAACCAAAATAAAATGGCCCATTCACGCAGTAAATACCCGCTATCATAATACGAAGAACCATAATAGATTCAAGACATACCATTATTATTGTTGTAGGTATATATAAGTGCAGTCGTATGTAGGTACTTCCCCACATGCGTTGTCTCAGATAGCTATGATTCACAGTCGGCCTACGAGAATATTTAATACCAGCATGCTTAGTCAAGATGCCATTCTGAAATCGTATATGATAAGCCATAAGTCACGTGACCATGATAATGTATCATCAGGTCACGTGCATTTTCGTTTGAATCCGTCATTCTCATACATTTATTAGTTATCTTATCGTGTATCGTATACGATTGCAGAATGTCATCTTTGCTAGGTCTACTGTTTTGTACCTACAATTTTTTGAGTGAAGCTGCTCCGTTGCTTAATTCTTAACTGCATAATATCTAAATTATGCAAGCAACTATCCAGTTGTATCTTCATGTGAGTGACAGAGCCAGATGAAATTTACGATATTTATTAGATGTTTGCGGTACATTTTCATCAAAACTTAGTTTAGTTTTGATCCCATGAGATAGCTTCTCTTTGTCTATCACGTTAAGTACTATCTTGGGGTTTAGCATATCTGGTGCTAACAGCAACTCGCAGCCACACGTCATTTTGAGGGTTCGGTAGTAAACAAGGAACACTTATAGTTTCGCCATGTCCGTCTGTCTGCAGCGTACAGTACTAACGGTACTGGAAATATGCAATTTACTACATAACCCTATAAAGTGAAATCGACAACATAATAAATAATTGGCCTTTACTTAACTTAGAGGTATTGTGATTGAGGATTAGGCCCCCACCACGGAAATTCCAGAGAAACACGTTTTCAGTCTTCCAATTTGTTTTTATATTTTCTGTTCATCGTAAAAGTTATTATCTATTCTGTTTACATCTCTCTCTCTCTCTCTCACATGATTGCATCTCTAAAACTTTTAAAAACCGCCACCAGTGGCGCTGGCCGTCACTAAACATGATATCAAGCAAACTACTCAAATATGAAATTAAGTTACAAAATAATCTAATTTAACTAACAAACCAAATTACTAAATGTTTTATAATATAAACAACAGCTTCTTATAATTATTTCTATCGTATTATTTTAAAAATAAAATAAAAGTAGGTTTCAATTGCAACCTATCCAAGAAACCGCGAGTAACATGAACTTTCGTATAAATACTATTTAAACAAAATGTTACTTTTATATTAGTAAATGGTGAGAAAACCAACGGAAATTTATAATGATAATTAATTAAATCAATCTTGTTGGCGGCGTGCTGTAATAGTATGTAGGTAAACTGCATATTATGTAAATTACCACACCCTAAAGTTGACATATAAGTACGCTTGAGTCGAGGTATCCATACAATATTATATTGTTGTTGTTTAGATAGTCCCAAAGATAACAGTAGCCAAACAAATATTAAGTTTCTCAGGGGAAAGGTCATTACGGTTATCGTGTAATGAGTATACTGTCAATAAACTTAGTATAATGTGTTCTTACTTTTGATATATATTTACAAGTTGAATATAAATAAGTATCATGAGACAACATCGTCATCATCATCATAAGAGCCGAAAGAGGTCCATTGCTGAACATAGGCCAGCCCCAAATATTGCCAATAATGGCCGGTCCTACGCCACCCGCTACCAGCGGACTCGTCCAACATTCATCAGGTCATTAGTCCACTTAACCATGCTGCGCCTTGCGAGAACCTTTCCGCCCCAACGGCCATCGGTTTTACGTACAACGTTACGTACAATTCGCAGAGCTGTAATATCAGTTACTTTGGTTGTGCTGCGGATGGCCGTTTCTAATACGATCTCGCAAAGATTCTCCTAGCTTAACCCTCTTCTAGTAATTTGGGTAACTTTGAGCCTTGTTATGAAGCCCATTGTAAGCGATCACGTTTTAACCATGTTGGACAATCTTATACAAATTAACCTATTCACGTGGCAAGGTAGGTACCTACCTAAGCTCAATTAAGCCTTGTGTTGTGGGTACTAAGCGGTTATAAATATTATACAGAGTGGCCAAAAAAGAATCATGGGAATTTTGGGAAGCAGAACAAGCCCCTTAGGATATTTTTTGAGATAAGTTCAAGTTTCAGAATTATTAGTTATAAAAGTACCTAGTAAGTACATATTTACAATAATAGCCCTAATGGATGACATCTATCTTTGTACACAATTGCAGTAAGTACCTACTTAGTTGAAAAGCCCTAACTTGGCAGTGTATCTTAAAAGATACATACTTTTTGACACACTTTTTGTATTTTTTTTAAAACAGAATGTTTTGCTCTACACAGCGGCGAAGAGGCTAGAACGCACGATTTTTTTAAATTCTGCCAAGTTTAGGGTTAAAATGTAAGCAAACAATGTGTAGACACATGAGACACGTTATCTTTCAGCTTGAAAAATAAACGGTTTGTATTCCCGGTGTTTGCCGTAGCTAGAGGTATGTAAAGGCTGGCTTGATAGATGCGCCATATTGCACGGAAACGCGCAACAGTCTCGAAAAGAAAGTAAAACTAAACGCGAAAATAACCGAGTGCTTATCGTGGTGAATTTTCTCTGTACGTCGGCATCAGCACTGAGTATAATTTATTTCCTGCGAGGCAAAGTATGCCATCGCGGCCCGAGCCAAGAGCGTTTGTACACATTAACGCGGCGTACCTCATGAAAAATCGCTTAGGATAGACGCTAGAAACTCCATTTACATGAACACGAGGCTTTTTATCCTTTTTCTGTTTTATTTATTGAAGTTGCGAGCAATATTTACGTTTGGTCTGCCCGATTAAAGCATTTGCCTGCCTAAGCCGGGGTAATTTCGTCCTTTAATCTACGTTCATTGCTTCCAGTAACATGTATCTTTAGATTATTCCATGTTCCCTTTGAAGTAACATTTTAAATCAAGGTTGTTCGGAGATAATAAGCTGTTATTTATGTTATAAATATCATATTTGTATTTTATAAGCAGCGAGCTGTTGAATTTTATGTGTCATAAAACTTGCTAAACTTGGAATGCCGCCGGCGACATTGCCAATTTTATGAAGGTGTCAAAATATGACGGGCATTATGTACATCGAAGAACGCTTGATATTGAAGAGAAGCTGATGTCAGCCTCCGTAGCCTAGTTGGTAGTGACCCTGCCTACGAAGCTGGAGGTTCCGGGTTCGAATCCCGGCGAGGGCATTCTTTGTGTATTTATTTATCACAAATGTTTGTTCCTTGGTCATGGCTGTCTATGTATTTAAGTATCTATATGTATCTATCTATTATATATATCGTCGCCTGGTACCCACATCACAAGCCTTAATTGAGCTTACCGTGGGACTAGGTCGATTTGTGTAAGATGTCCCAAGATATTTTTTTATTTATTTATTAAGCTTGTATTAACGAGAACTAAAATTTACATTTCATATAGGTACATGGTATCGTTCAAAGTTTTAAACAACAATAATTATTTACAGGCAAGAAATAATACGCAAACCGTAATGGGTGGAAAACATTGCAAGAGGTATACAGCGGACTAAAAGATGCTGAGAAGAAGAAATAATACAATCTACATGCATTTTTTTTCTCCTATGTCGGAAAAATCATATCATTGCTTTTTAAATAGTAGATACGTAAAAGCGCTGTGACTTAATTAGCAACGGACAGACAGACTGGACGAAACTATAAGGGTTCCACTACCGAACCCTAAAAATGCTAACATTTTTTAGTCTGAAAGTAAGTAAGTAAGTAAGGATTAAGAGTTTATATACCCCAAGATGAACCCGGAGTTTGTTATCTTGATATAGGAGTTTATAACAACAGTTTTCCCGGGAATATGCAGATTCCAGTCCATCTTTCTCGTAATAGCTTCGCGTAATGCACACAATTTGTGCATGGGATATTACTTGGTGCAATTTCGGGGTTTAAGCAATGGATTTTCTATGCAAATACATTTAGTTCTTTTATTCTACTTTAAGTAATGTATCCATTTTATCTCTAAGTAGGAAACATTTTTTTTAGGGAATACATCTACAGTAATTAATTACTAAGCTGAATTGTTTCGGTTATAGGTATGAATGTATAAGCATGTATTAAGATGGCGAATTTATAAAATTGAAAAAGTTGAGCGGCGTGTTTTATCAAAAATTATAAAAAATCGTTACAATAATTGAAGGTCTATCGTTGCAATTTATACGAAAGCAGGATAAGCACCTATCTATCTATTGAATCTGTATTGAAAAATACCAGTGGAATCCCACCACGCATTTCATAGTTGTGTCCCAAAAAAAAAAGAAGTAATTTGATTTGTTCCTTGAAAACTTTTGTTACTTACATACGTTTGTTTCTTGTGCAGTCTGTTCTTTGTATTTTGACAAGTGTCTTTGACATTCAATGATCTGAATCTGAATTATGGCGGTACGTTTTCATCAAGCAAGTACTAAGTAGAGGTTTAAGTAAGAGCTTTTAATGTTGTATATTTATAGCATTGCTTAGTAAATGCCGTGTTACAAAAGGCATTTTCCGAGCGCCTCGGCCACCGCGGCATACCGGCGAAGCTACACGCCACACGCCACAATTTAAACGCCGTGAACATTGCTGCTCTGGAGATTTAATTTAAAATTGCTATTTAATATGTGCATCTGCATATAAATATATTATGACCTCAACTCCTCCCGTGGGTGTCGTAAGAGTTGATTAAGGGATTAAGTGTCGGTACTGTCGGTGTCCTTTCGATTATTGAAGATTGATGATGGGCAGCAGCGTCATCGTAGCGGATCATTATCATCATCATCATCATCATCATCTTAGCCATAAGACGTCCACTGCTGAACTATGATGATGCTGCTGCCCATCATCAATATTTTATCAAATAATGTTCAGTGACACTTCAATCCCTTAGTCGACTCTTACGACACCCGCAGGAGGAGTTGGGGTGGTGACAAATCTATTCTTATTGCCGTCACCACACGGGTGCCCAGCGTGGCGATTATTTAATATTTTTTTGTTCCGTGAGGTGACGGCAGTAAGAATACATTTGTCACCACTCCAACTCTTGCTGGCGGGTGTTGTACGAGTCGACTATTCTTTGATTTGATTGACGACGGGCAGCAGCGTCATCATAGTGGACACATTACTGCGATCACCAATCCGCTTGCCCAGCATGGCGATTATGGGCATTTACCCCCTAACGCATCTATACGCATAGTTAGTAGGAGAGGCCTAAGTCCAGCACTGGACTGAGAAAGGCTGATGAAGTATGTATATATGTATGTAATTTTTTTGCGCCTAAACCGTAATGAAATACATAACGTCGACTGTACACTATGAACTCGACTGTACGTGCATGTTTTCAATTAGCCCAATTACGAAGCAATCAGAGTATACCCGGGTAGTGGATATTAATGGACTACACTCTATAATAATGTACACATCGATTAACGGTCATTTAGAATCATACAATTTAACTAATGAAACACTTTTTTCTATGCGAGGGTGAGTATTAATTATATGTGTAATTATTTTATAAACTAAAACAAGAAATAAAAAAACGAACCAACTAACGATTGATTTACATGTAATAAATAACGTAAACCTAGTAAACCTCTACTGCTTATAAGTAAATACATGAAACTGTGTACCTACCTAATAGAAGATACTATTTAAGTTTTTTATTGACTGTTTCTTTAATTTATGACCCACGTTTAACTATTTTGATCTAGATAAGTACGACGTTGATACCTAGGCATATTTATAATTGCCTCATTAATAAATAAACAGTCGAGTAATTAATTGGTCAGTTATATTACACTCTTACGTAGAATAAAACAATATACAGGACATATTACTGAAAAATAAATTTGAACTCGTCTATAAAGTTTAATATATTATCATTTATAATATAACTGTCCTCAATTGCAGCATGTTTTATTGTTTTTAAAATGCACTGCATGTTTTCAGCGGAGTGCCACAATAAATATAATATTAATTTCTATGCAAACTCAAGGGTCGAGATCGCAGACTGTACCCCAGTAACAAACTATTCAGACACCAGCAATTACTGTCATGGCAACGCGGACGGTAACACGGACACTGCTGACCAAATTTGTCAGGTATAAATCAAAAGAATAATGAAAATCCTTTCACAAAACCAAAAATACTTTAACGATTTTAATCCTTACGTCTCAGACATACGTTCTGAAACGTATATACAAACGAATTCGTACAAATAGGTAAGTGCACATGACACACGAGAAGGTTTTATTCTATCTTATCGCTAGCGCACTAAACTAGCTTTGAAAACTCCATCGGGAGCATACTCCTGCTTGGGGGAGACAAATGGAAGTCCTTGACGCGGCGACAAATGTGGAAAAAATGCTTTTGCGGTTACTTGCAAAGAGCACTTATACAGCCTAGGGCTGTAAGAGCAATATATATTAAATTTGTTGCTGAAAGGAATTAATACACAGTCGTAACAGTTATTTACGATACGAGTGTTGGTAGTGGGTATTTTCTGCACTCGTCCAGTGATATTTAAATTTGAAGCACGACCAATGCGAGAAAAAAACAATTTAGGTTACAACTCCGTGCAGAAAAGAACTATGTGAAATGATTTCAGGACTAGTGAAAAAAAGTTCTGACTGCCAAATCGACAACAGATCTACATCCGCAAGGATTATTTGGGTCAAAATTATTTTCGTTGTCTTGTTTCATAGCACTCTGTCACGCTTTCAGTTGCTGTGTCGACTCAGTATATAAAAAAAATCCGGTGCACTTGTATTTCATTTTCACGCTAGATTTTAATCCACAGTATCCACACATCAAAAATTGGAAACAAAACATCATCTCATACAAAAATCACAACTGTATCATGTTTTTTAGGGACACAAAATAAGACAACGAAAAGAATTTTGACCCATTTTAAGATGTATATTTCTTAGTCAAGATGGGAAAGTGAAACACAGGGGAATTTGAAACACTTCATACATTCACTATGCACAAATTTGATCCGGCGGAAATGGAACGTATGTTTCACTTACCAAACTTAACTGTAGCATAAATGAAGTTTCCATAAAACATGATGAATTAATAACTAAAGTATACCGTAAACTTTGGATACATTATGCCTAGAGGCCAATATTACTCATATGAAAAAAAATCGCTAAAATCAACTTAGGTAACTTTTAAAATGGCATCCAACGCTTTAACTGAAAGATGTTAACTAAAACATCTTGCTTTAAATGAAACATCCTTAAATTTGCACGTTCTTCTTACTGGACCCTTAGGGCTAATTTAACCCGACTTTACCGTATCCGAATTCCTTCAGGGCATTGAACGAGTTCCTTTGTTTTCAACTTTTTTTTTTGGTTCGTGACGAATCTGTCATAATGTAAACCAGAATATATGCCTCCACAATGCGACACTTGTCACAAGTGCCTTCATAGACTTTTTCTAGTGCCTACGGGACCCCTATCGGGGCACGCTCCGATGCTACAAGCCTTTTGAAGTCAGCATTTAATACTGTATTTGCGAGTGAGCTCTCTGTAGATAACTTTAAACGAACTGCCAAATGCAATCGAACATCCCTACATAGATTGTAGTGGGTTCACAACGTAATTGTAACTTACTTGGATACTCCTGTATCTTGATCTTAAGCATCAGAGCAATCTTAATAAATATAAATAAATATCTTGAGAGATCTTACACAAATCGACTTAGTCCCACGGTAAGCTCATTTATTTAAGGTTTGTGATGTGGGTATCAAACGACGATTATATGCGATAGATAGTTACATATAGATACTTAAATACATAGACAGCCACGACCAAGGAACACATTTATTTGTTTACCTATCACAAATATGTGTTCCTTGGTCGTGGCTGTCTACTACATTATTTGTGTATTTAAATAGACAAATAATCTCCTCGCCTGGATTTGATCACGGAACCTCCAGCCTATAAAGGTAGCATCACTACCAACTAGACAAAGGAGGCTTAAAAAATCGTACCGAAATTATTTTTTATGTTGATACATTGTACCAGTCAGCTTTTTTTTTGCGGCTAAAGTAGTCAAATATCAATTATTTGGTGAAGTTGATTAAAAGAATATACGTTACGAACACCTACTTACTAATAGGAATTGTCTCCTTCGTCTTTTTAATTGTATTCATTTTACTCGTTCGTTTATATCACACTCGGCTGTCTAATGCAAAGTAAGAATAAACTTTTACATATTTACCATAAAATTATGACTCGGATAAAAAGCCAATTGATAATAATGACAATGTAGACAAAACGGTATCTAATGAAGGATAGTAACTGAGTAATAAGACATAAATTCACCGATCAAAACAAACAAATCTCGAACCGTAAGTTATATTGGAAGCTCAGTGGATTCAGCGAATGCCAGCAAATATCTATTGGGAGAGACTTGCGTCTTTAAGAAAATCCCGCTTCAATCGCACTGATCTCGTTGCCGACCGTTGGTCAGTTTGTAAATAAAGTTCTATTCTTCTACGTTGCAATAATATTTGCACAGATTAATTAAAATCGATTTTCGTGATTGAGATTCTTAATGATTTTGCTACTTACATGTTAATGTGCGATAGATTTAATTTTAATGATTATACTTATATCAGTAGGCATCGGAGCTTTCATGGCACGGTAAGACTAATAGCAAGCTATGGAGTCGACATTCGCCATTTTAAAATATTATTCATACTCATACTCATTATTTCATTTATCTTAAAATGCGTTTATAGCGGTCGCGCGTAAGTTATTACGAATTTTAATACCCAATAAAATTATTTTTTTCTATATTAGATAATTTGTTTTCTATATTAGATTACAATTTTATGACTTGAATATTTCAACATTTACAATTATACAAACTACATCGCTGAAAATGATCTACAAAGGAGTACTGACCACTAATAAAATTGATTAGTATGTTTTCTGGCAGTCATAACGTAATCAGTGTCAAACAGTGGTGATTGTAAACGTAGCGGTATTTATATCTGTAAGTGGTAAATACGTTGTGGAAAATTCCATAGTTAGTTATACCTAATCCAGAAGTAGCTGCAATATTGGCGTGGATAGAGCCACACAATGATTTACAATATGACTATCAATAATCTGCAATAGTGTGCTTGAGTTGTGAAGTACAAATCAGCCAATTGAGACATACATTTATTTTGAATCACATCAATTGAATTCTCGATCAAAATCCACTAGAACTTCAAGCCTTAATTTCTTAGATTCATTAGTGTCATTATATCCATAAATCGCTATGGTAAATTCAGAACAATTTGAATTCACCCCAGACAATATGGAAAAAGTCGCAGTTACTTACTTACTCATTTTATAATTGTAATTATGGAAATGATAATGCATATAATATGGCATATCAGGTCTTTGAAGCTCTTATTCTTATTCCGGTAACTTAATGTTCCATGAAACTATTAAAATTTTATATTCAATTTCCGAAATTATGTTTTTGTTCTGATTTCAACTAAGTCCAGATAAATTCATTCATGTTTTATATTTATGACACGACAAGACCGCTCTAAAAATATTTTAAAATAAATTAAATAAGTGAGTATGGGTATGAATATGATTTTAGATTTATGGCAAATGTCGACTCCATAGCTTGCCATTAGTCTTACCGTGCGATGAAAGCTCCGATGCCTATGTATGTATGTAGATGGGCATTTGATAGCTATTATTGTTGTTGTTGTATTCCGGCCATTTTTCCGCAACTCGACATCAAACGTGCCTATTTTGCGTTGTCCCAACGCTGCCCAGTACATGTTGGGGACTTCACATACACCCTTGAATTTCTTCGCAGGTGTATGCAGGTTTCCTCACGATGTTTTCCTTCACCGTAAAGCACTTGTGAAATCAAATGATATTATGTAGATGGGCATTTGATAGCGTGCTTATGATACAAGTGTTTAAAAGTGGGGTTTTTGCAAAAAGTGTCGGAGATCTTAAACTGACACTAGACATACGTAAAAAAATCAAAATTTCAACACGAATATCATACAATCGTTTACATTGCATTAAGTGAAGAAAAAACACAATCTCGTCAGTATCAACCGTGCAAAAAAAGTACCTACCATAGAAATTCATTCTTGCACCCGTGGAGAAAAATATATCTTTCTGTGCAGCAGTTTATTCTTAAAAATAGCACATTCGGAGTACTATATGAAAGTTATATTTAGCGAGTCTCGCAAGTGCCTACAGTTTTGTCTTACCGTAAAATTATACAACTATAATTCAGTATTACAACTACCACAAGTTCAACTCCTAACATTTTTATCATTAATGAGGAGACTTCGTGTAACAAGTGCGTCAATAATGTAATAATTATAGTTCGTGAAATATAAATTAGTAACTTGCTACCTACATTATAATGGAAATAAACATTCAATTTATATTTCTCGAACCATACACCAAAGCGAATATATTTGACTTAGTTTTGGACCACAGTTGGGAGCTTCTGGTTGGGTAGTTTTACGGTACCTACCTCGAGTTTAGTCCGACTGTCGAGAGACCCTGCCTGTGGTTGAAAGATGGCGCCCATAATATTTCGGGGTCGGTATGAGCAAAGCGTCCCGATTTGTTATTTCTGCAGGACAAAAGTAAATGAGAATTGTCCTTAATTGGAATTGTAAATGAGTCTTGAGGCGCTTTCTTGAGCGTTCCGCCGTCTGGCTCTGAATAAACTGCGATGATTTCATTTAAATTTATTCAGCTTTTTGTGGGCTTCGGGGTAGTTATAGTTTGGAGCATTCGCTACGTATAGACACTTGCGTAAGCTTGGCAAGCACACGGAATAGTACATTGGGAATTAAGGGCGGTAAATAAGAAAGTTGTCATAATTCTTGTACCGCCCGTGGCTCACACAATGTTTTACATCACACCTGTGAGGTAAAAAAGTAAATAAAATAATGTATTTTCACAAAACTACTCTAAAATGGTCTAAATCATTTTTCGAAATCAGGGATGACTTAAATTTATTATTTTTATAACAGAAATCCCGGCGAAGTTGTATGAAAATCCTTGATTACCCTAGGACGTAATGACGCATCTACGGCGCGCATCGCGACTTCCCGAACTGCATGTTTCTTAGCCAAGTTGCCAATCGCTAACGCTTAGTACCGCATCGTAGTTTTCCCTCTCTGTCACTCTTTCATATTAGTGCGACAAAGACAGTTAGCTGCTTTTCGTTTACGATTGACGGTTAAGCGTTAGCGATTGGCAACTTGTCTAAGCACCCTGCTGGTGTGATGAAAACAACTATGGGATACAGTGAGATCTAGACATCTCGCCGGCTTAAAGCCAGAACCAAGTCACATCACATGACGTCATCAGCCTATCTCAGGCCACTGGTGGACGTAGGCCTCTCCTATTACTTATCCATATGGACGCATTAGGAAGTAATGCCCATAATCGCCACGCTGGGTAAGCGGATTGGCGATCGCAGTATTGTGTCCATAACGATGACGCTGCTGCCAACATCAATCTTCAATAAAATGGTCAGTGACACTTCAATCCCTTAGTCAACTCTTACGACACCCAATGGGAAGAGTTGGGGTAGTGACCAATGTATTCTCACTGCCGTCACCACGCGGCAACCAAGTATTTCATTAAAACAACATTGAAGTAGTTTACTTACATTTACTAGTATAAGTAGGTTTAGTTTTACAGAGAGTAAGAGTTTTCTTAGGGAACTAGGACGACGCCTGCCGGAAAGCGGCCTTGATCCCCGCTCCGGTTCGTTCTTGGAGCAGAGCCTGTCCATCGTAATTCAGCGCTGAAACGCAGCGAGCGTGATGGACACCTTTGCGTCGGGAACCAATCGGGGGGTTTTGATCAGTAGTACCTTGTAGTTTGAAATTACTTTTACCAATTTATTTTTAAAGATTTCGTTTGTAGTCAATATTATTGTTATACCTACCTTTATTTTATTTATATTTCATTTTGTTTAAATAATTCTCATGTTTTCACCTAATTTAATTAAAAAATATTCAAAACGCCCTCTATCAATTCACTCAACAAAACCCCTTCACTGTTTACAGATCGCAATTGCCCCATACATTACGATTTGATAATAGCTGTCTAACGAACACGGGGCAGAAAAAGCGGCAAAGTGCGAATTGGACTTTCGCAAGGACTGTTCAGTTTCGAAATAAACTTTGAAATGTATGGGAATATTTAAAATACAACTGTAAATTACTTCGAAGTAACTAGTTACGAACTAAAGTCCATTCATCCTTAGTTGTCTTATCTAGTAAACAACTTTCTAATCTAAAAGTACACGTTTTCTGTTGTAAACTGCAATATTTGCGTGGGTCTCTATTGGTTCCCATAAAGTTTGAAGTTCGATTTTTGAAGCGAATAACGTTGTAGGTCCGAATTTTTTTTAGTCATATTGTCATAAGTCATAAAAATTTATATTATAAATCGGTGGTCAGTTTTATGTAGGTCATAATTATTGTTAGTCATAAAAGTCGATGACCATAACTTTTAAAATCCATACAGCATCATTTCCAGAATGTTAAAAGCAATAACCTTCCTTATTATAACTGTTACAACGTCTATATTCGCAAGTTGTAATTATTTGTTGTCGCGTGATTATGTCAATGTAATGATGTTGCTAGAAATATAAATGTTGAAATAATGTATAGGTATTTAAAAAGTGTAAAGTTGGTAAGAAACTTAGTAAGTAAATAGTAAGAGTATTATTTTAAAAGTCGGTCCTGGCGCTTCGCCGGCCGCTGCCGCGGCACGCTCGCTTCGCTCGCTCGGCTCGCGCACTGTAAGGTCACGGTTCAACCTAACACTCCTCCTCGCTTCGCTCGTCGTCGTACCTACACTGACCTGCCTTAGAGTCGAGTAGGAAAGGAAGTTTCCTAAGTTGCATCATAGTCCATAAATTTCTTAATTTAAATTAAGGAAAGTTATAAATTTTGTATTTAATATTCAATTTTTTGGATGAAATTCGGTTAGTTATTAAAACAATATGAGTAAGACCATTAGTAGTTTCAAATGTATGACTTAAAATATTTCTAAAAAATTATAGATAGACCTTTGAATGTTATAGTCAGCAATTTTATACCTTTTGTAATTAGAGTATGTAATGTTATAGGTTAGTAATGTTAGATCTATTAATCGTTATACTTAACAAAAATTATGACCATTGATGCTTATATCAGTAAATTATATGGTTATCAATTTCTGACTAACGAAATTCGGATTAACAAATATATGGGAAAGAAAGGGATCCCTATTTGCGTACCTATACCAAAATACCTGATTCCGTATTTGAGCAGTCCCTCCGTAGTGATTAGTAAATTGCTTAATTTTTAATCAGGGAAACAGCAGTTTACAACAGAAAACGTATACTTTGAGGTTAGAAAGTTATTTACTAGATAAGACAACTAAGGATGAATGGACTTGAAGTATTTAGCTTTCTCGTTGCTCACTCTGTAAGTATTAATAGTGTAAAATATGAAATTATTGAAAGCAGGTAAGGTATTATAAAGTACTTTTCTATGTGTTTCAAAATCTGGCTCTTGATTTTTAGGGTTCCGTAGTAAACTAGGAACCCTTATAGTTTCGCCATGTCCGTATGTTTATCCGCAGCATAGCTCAGTGGCCGTAAGTACTAGACATTTGCAATTTCGTACAGGTAGATATTTCAATGAAGCCTACAAAGTGGTCGAATAAAATGTAGAAAAAAAATTTTTTTAGGGTAGGTACCTCCCCTAGTAGGTATTTTTTATTGTATTTTTTTGATGTAAACCTTAATAGTGTGGGATATCGTTGAATAGGTCTGAAAAAAAAGGGATTGAGATCAAACTTTTCACAAACATACATGTAGGTACACAAACTTTTAATGCCGACTGCATTAAATTTCCTTTTGTGATTTCATCTCTTACTCGTTAAGATGACAAACATCGAGTCAGACGAAACGCTTGTTAAAAGACAAAAAAAAATAGTATTGAACGGAAATTAGCCCGGTATAGGGGAGACCAGGTATAAAAGTAACGCGGGATGAACGTAACAAATTCATTTAAAATTTTACTACGACATCTATCCGAACGTCCTTCAGGGCATTAGATGCCTTTTCGATTCTCCCCTAACCTCAGTTACACCCACGGTGCTGTGACGGCAGGTTATGCGTGTAGTGCTATGGTCCCAGAAAAATGCGTCAAAAGTAAGTTTTTAACGATTTTTTCAATCTTAGCTAGATTTTTCATGGTAAACGCTATAGCTTGCGTTTTGCATGGGTGTTGTAAAGTCACTAATCATTTACAGTTTGAGGGTTGCAAATCAATGTTTTAATGATGTTTTTTACGTTTTTTTGCTACGTGTTTGTGGGATTCTGGAAATTCGATAACCAGGGATGATTGAAACAACTTGTTACTTTCATCCCGATTTCCAAATTCAAGGCTCATTGGTGCACCTATGTGCTAGCATTTATTAAATAACTCATATACTTAGTGCCTTTTTGTTGCAGAACGTCTAATATACACAAAATAACAACAGACAGAAGTCCACCAAAATAGAAATTATAGCTTTAGCTGCCGTTGAGGTGATCCTTTTTTAAAATGCCCTACAGGAACGCAGCGAAGACGTACCAACTGGCTCACATCACTTTATCTAGACATGTAAAGTAAAGGAAAGCTTTACTTGAAAGTACAGCGGCACTACCCAAGGCGGGATTTGTTTCTGGAAACAAATATTCACTGTCGATGAGGAGTAAAACACTTTTTTATCGTATTAGGTACATTGTATGATTAGCTTAGTAGTATACTCAGAAATAAGGACAATGCAGGAAGTATTTAATTCCTTGGATTACACCTAAGCATTTATTGATATGCCGTTTAGAATAAAACAGAAAGTTGATTGCTCTCACGTTACTCATATATCCTATAGGTATAAATTAATTTTGGTCTCATATAATAATGTTAATTACATTTACTCATTGTTAATGTTTGTCTTTGATATTGTAAGACTGTTGATTACTTAAAAATAATAATTACACATAATTATATTTGATTATTTTATAGTTATTTACTTTGTTTCTATTATCCCTATGCACTGTTACAACCAGCCCTGGGGGTAGGGATAATTGCAACAAATTCCATTCTTCAATGTGAGCCATTTTTCTGTAAAACTATTCGATGTATGAAGTTTATTTTGGTACCAAAAGATACATGAAATATGTGTCTATTGCACATAAAGATGCAAAATTTGACAACTGCAACCAAAAAAATATGAAAAATCAAAAACTGAAAATTGTTACGTTCATACCTGGTCTCCCCTACAATACTAGCGATGGCACCGGCGTATCACTTCACTACGGCGTCGGTCGAGCTGTCAAGAGAGATTCCACGAATTTGGCGCGTCGCGGTTACTCTATTTTAAAATTATTGTGTGATTGCCTAGTTAACCATTAAATAAATTATGTATTAGTGATGAAATTGTGTGTTTACCTCAACAGTATGTTCATCCAGGAACCCTAAAAAATAAAAAAGCGTAGTGCTAAAAATGAAAAACCGCCGAATAAAAAGGCTCAAACACATTTGCAGGGAGTCGCGAATGTAGATGTACGAAGCCACACGGCCGCAATCCGCCATTACGTTTTATGCACACACCCGCCGATTACATAAACAGGAGATACGCTTTCCCGATTTTGGAAATTAATTTTGGTTATCTGTTCAATACTCATGTTTTGTTTTTAAGGTCAATGTCAAACTTTTCTTTATTCAAGTCGGCTTACCAATTACACTTGTGGTCAAATAATACGAGTCAGGTGTATTTTTTTCATCGAAAATCTGTAAACGGGTAGATTTCAAAGAGAGTTTTCAAATATGTTCTACCTACTTTGTGTTTTTGGGGTTTATGCTGGTCCCGTTTTATCTATTAATCGTGCTACGCGTCACTTTCGCACTTGCATACTTGTTAGAACGTGACAGTAACGCCGATAAACAATTAGACGCGGTACCATCATAAGTCTACTGGAGCCTTTTGGACGGCCCAAAAATCAGCCTGCATTTGCTCGCTCATTGATGTTATTTATTGAATTGATGAGTGTATATCTGAACGTTTCAACCGCCTAATATTGGAGGCATCATTTTAGGCGAAGTTTCTAAACGTTTCAATGTTATGCTTCGTCATTTTGTATAAGGTATCGTGTCTCCTTCAAATGACAAAGTAGCACATTGTAACAAATAGAAACTTCGGAAAATGATGCCTCCAAATTGAGGCGGTTGAAACGCTCAGATATTCACCCTTTTATAAAAGTAAATAAAAAAAATTAAAAAAACCGTTTCAGCACAAAATCGTAACAATTAAAACAGAGTATCTGCACTGTTATTAAATCTGTGACAGTCAGAATCATTTCACTTATACGTTCCCCAGCACAATACGCCGGCGTCAGTAATAGTTTTGTATTGTAATATGTTTGCTTTTATCTCCGGCGATAAATCTCGCATGTACGTGAGTGTTCATACACCCACTCGTAGTGCGTGCAGAGACAGTCACAGATGGCGTAGATTTACGTACGTAGAGATATTTTTAAACTGCCTATTAGCCTCCCCGGAGTTCCTTCTTACGCCTATGCACAGGCTATATACATACAAAGCTATGTAGCTTAAGATATAGAGAATTTAAAAAAAATCAACAAATATGGCTGACTTTGCATAGCATTTGACGTATTTTTACGTTTGTACTAATAAACATCATAACAAAAATAATGTTAGTATAATATTATGTAAACTTAAGGTTTTAGGTTTTAAGTTAATTAAACTAAGATGTTGTTCGAAAAGTGATTCTGATTATG
>JALPQI010020143.1:0-16732 GCA_025490895.1 Thaumatotibia leucotreta
GCCTGATAAGGCGGCAGTTCAAAAGACAATATAGTATATCTTAATTTTAAATGCTGCTGTATAGCGAATTGCGAGTATAATTATATAGAACTTCTGGAAGCCTTTAAAATGTGGTGCTGGCGTAGAGTGGAAAAGATTAACTTGGTGGAAATAATTTCAAATGAAAACGTATTGAGAAGAATCGGAGAGAAAAGAAGATTTTTAGAAATAATAGAAAATAGGAAAGGGAAGATGATCGGACATCTTATACGACATGATTCTTTTATAAGCAATATGATTGAAGGAAAGATTGAAGGCAAGCGAGGAAGGGGAAGACCGATAAGTTACATGGATCAAATAAAGGAGAAACAAGGGTCATGTCGTATAGGGAAATCAAGGAAGGAGCCCAAGATAGAACCAGATGGAGAGAGCTACACCGACAAGAGTCTAACTCAAAAATTTATGATGATGATAGTATGATGACTTGATGAGCATTCGAAAGTTAACGGTGAAGACTCAGATATCAGTATGCGTAAGCATTTTGTCTATAGAAAATGGCCGTTTAATATGAAATCGCGTCCAGCTTTCTGCACACCTACGCACAGGTGCGGATCCAGGATTTCGTTGAGGGGGGGGGGGGGGCATTGTCCTATGATATGATGGTATTTTATACGTAACAGCACCTTGGCACACCTAAGTCCAGTGTCAAGGGGGGGACAAATGCCCTCATTGCCCCCCCCCCCCCCCCCCCTCCCTGGATCTGCGCCTGCAGGTGCTTAAAGCTGAGCCACACCGGTTACGTATGCAGCGCGTGTGCGTGGCGTGCGCGTTGCAGCGTATGTATTGTATCATATTAGATGGCGCTCCGGGTTTCCACCAAACGAGCGAATGCTCATTTTACGAATTCTAATGTACTCCCCGGGGTGGCACTGACAGTTCGCACCGAAAGCGCTAGTTGGACAGGCCTGTTATGACGTGGTACGTACTCGTTTGCGATCGGAGTGTGACACTGGCCGATTCATCGTGATTGCAAAATTCCACCCGGAGCATCGCACTTCGAATCTGAGTTCGTAATATTCGTAACAAAGAAATGCAACTGCCTACCTGAAACATTGAAAGTCGAAAATTTCGACCTTCTGTCGCTGTCACGCCAAAGAAGGCTTAGTGACAGAAACAGTTCTTCAAAATCAGCGATTTCCGATGTTCGCGGTAGACTTTTTGCGGCCCTACCGCGAACTCCGAAGTACGTAAATTTTCGGGAATTTGTCTCACAGTAGATTTTATTTTTCTCTGTCTTGATAATGTCAGACGATTCGAAAATGCTTATTAATAAGCTTACTTGAATAAAGAATAGTTTGACTTTGACTTTGTCACACAAGCCACAGCGTTATTAGAGTGACAGAGACAAATCCCCGAATTTTGCGAACTTCGGAGCATGACGATTCTCCGAACTTGTTTTACAACAAATACGATGAAGATGAGCTGGATGAAACAGCGTGCTCAGAAACAAGCCATAAATAAATTTCATTCGTTAACCAAACACGACATCCGTGCATGTTTACAAACATGTTATCACGTGTCGCGTCGATACTGCGCGAATAACCCACCGCTTGAACCAGTAAATTGTTTACAGTCGGAAATTGATGGCTCCTGGCAGTCCGGCACGCCCATATAAATCAAGTGACTTCACTTTCCGAACGTATACTCAGAGGCCCTACCGCGAACCACCAAGCATTGCCTCTTTCGCACTCGTGAATTAAGTACATAAGTGTGTCAGGGATGCAACACTTCGTTCGGGTCTTCAGTTGTTTTACCAAGGCCAATTTACACTGAACAAGAGGACATGGTTGGCTTAAGATTGTTTCTGGTCGGAGTGCCCAACCGGTCCGTAATGACACCGTGCGAAGATAGGCAGGTTTTATCATCGCAGTCATAATAAGACCAGTATTTTGAGTGGCCAGCTCGTAGATGGAAGACCAGCGCTGCCATCATGCTGTGTGGGGCCTATTTCGTGACCTAGCTTTCTTCGATTATTCATTTTCTTTTTGTTTTAACCCACTTCAACGAAAAAGGAGGAGGTTCTGAATTCGACTGTTTTTCTTTTGTTTATGTATGTTATTCAATATCTCCGAGAATCGTTAGTCGATTTTTTATCGATAACTCAGCCACGCGGTCATGGAAGACCACCCACCACATGGCTGATGACGCACTATGGGAGGTATTCATGATTTACGCGGCCAATACTAGATTTCACTAAATTTAAAACAACGGTCCAAAAACCACTTTCTAAGCAAGGTGACATTCCGGGGAACAATATTCATCCTCTTCCACCCCTGTCATGTGCATGATATCTTATCAGTGTCTGTCGGAATTTGATCATTGAACCTAGTGTACGTGTCAGTTCGCGGCAACATTGTAAAAACTGTTGGCTTTCCAAGTGAATAGTTATTATTCTAAGTGGTTTTATAAAAAATAAAAAAATGGATCCTGATTCTGCAGGTAATATGCTATTTTAATGTTTTTTTTGTTTGTTTGGATTGTAAGATTTCATGTACAAACTTTGATATTTAAAAAATACCACGTGCAACAAAGATTATCTCAGTATTTTTTTTAAATAAAAAGGTTTTTAATGTATTATCGGGGTAGATCCGGTATATGTTGTGGTTGATATTGATAATTTAGAGTTTTAGGTAACAGATAACAACAAAAACAGCCGTGGTATTTCGCAGTTGTAAAAAATCATAGTGCATTGATTTTTTAGGGTCGAAAAAGAATAAAAATGCGAATGTAGATTTATGTATTTTAACTCAATATTGTATGTATTTTAGGCTCGCCGGGAACGTCTGGAGTGAGGACAGTCACTCGTCGATACTTGCTGGACCTAATGAAAAATGAAAATTTGCCGAATTTGGAAAATCTTCTATTATCAGGCGAGAAGTATACTGAAGATGAATACAAAAAAATTTGTAGCAGTTTCGCACATTTTAAATCAGAAATGAAACAACGATGGACAAAAGCACACAAAAAAGAAGAAGCTTTTATAAAGAATAACCATTTGTGGTTAGAAGGAAAGAAGGTTAGTGCTAATACATGGAGGTATTATAATAAAACACGCATTAGTACCGATAGGACAGCTTTCAGAAGAGGCAGCCGAGGCGAGAAATAAACATTTGAGAATATATCGGCAGGACTATTCAAGAAAATGCTCAAGAACAGCTTGCAATCAAGACGTATTCAATAGGCTACTTCTTAGCTCTGACCCCCTTCTAAGCAGCATGAGGACCTTAAAGAAAAGGATGATTCGTTCGTTTCTTCCAGAAACTATCACCCTGCTGCAATTACCTCACCCAAATGAGAGAAATGATTCTCCAGAAAGTGAAGATTTAGAACATGATTAGTAAAAAATAATGTAAATAATTAATTTAATAAAAATACCATGCTAATATTTAAAAAAACAGTATTTTTGTATCATTTACCCCATTTATAACCATTATAAGCTATAAAATAGTTTTGGCCGCGTAGATCATGAAAACCTCCCATAGTGTGACGGTCCAAAAAGACGTTAGAGAAGCTTATATTGACCCAGACTCCGAACAAAACCGTGTTCAGTGGAGGATGCGGACTAGGAGGGCCGACCCCGAGTAAATGGGACCAACTGTCTAGGAAGAAGAAAGAAGTTCCACTTTCCCCGTTGCGAATGTTTGCTTCCAGTTTCCCTCTGTTTCACTTACTTAACTTTACTTATATTTATTACCGGTACGAGTTGCAATATTCAGTTAAAGTACTGTCACAAATTGTATTATTGGCATTGTGTCGACGGCTGACGATTTCCACACCGTTTATGGCCAGTGAAATTGTCGATGGTTTATGGTTCATTTAGCCGAGTTAGGTCTCACTGCGTAATCCAGCCTGTTGTCTATGGAATGGAACAATTGTTGGCCAATAGGGTCAAGGGGGTATTAGAAATCTAATAATTCGAGTTTGGATCTCGGCTTGGGGTCAAAATGCTGCTTTGTTTTTGTAAGGCTCTGGTTTTTCTGGCCGGCGACCGGCGACCCGCTGCCGGCGACGTGTCAGAGAAACCACCCTCAAACATTCGCGAACAAAACATTTGAACGTCGTCGGCGGCAGACAAGCGTCGGTCGCTGGTCGCCGGCCAGAAAAACCAGGGCCTTAAGAAATAATGCCGCCCTCCGTAGCTCTGTCAATGTACGTCGGTAGTGACTTGAGAATCCGTGTTCGAATCCTCGTGAGATCCCTTTGTGTATTTATAAATATCATTAGTGGAAGTGGAGTGGACACACTACTGCGATCGCCAACCCGCTTGCCCATCGTGGCGATTACGGGTCTTTAGCTCCTAATGCGTACGCTTAGGTAATAGGAAAGGCCTTTGTCCAGCCGTGGACTGATTATAGGCTGACACTATATCGCTTAGTACCCACAACACGGGCCTTAATTGGCCGTAGAGCTAATTTCGCTTTGTGTATGATTGTCCATGATTTTTATTTATTTATAGATAAATCGCTTATGTACGGTAACGTCAGTATCTAAGTCAAACAAACATGTTTTTTAGTTATCATGTCATATCTAATAAATCAAATACTATTATCTAGAAAGATGAGAGAGTGGCTTATAATACAGTCGTCAAAATCTGAGCATGAGGCCTAGCCTAAACGCCATTCTACAATCGTATACGATAAGCGATAAGCAAGGAGCGAAATTTTCATAGCGAAAAACTGTCAAAGGGGTTGGCTAAACTATTTTATCGACTTATCGATATTACAGGCCCATTTCTAACAACCCTTAAATTCGCAATGTACCTCACAGTGTACATAGTCATTGACCCACTTTTTTATTTTTTTTTTTAAGACAGAATTTTGTGCTCTAGACAATGGCGAGGAGGCTGGAACGCACGATTTTTTTTTAATTTGTATAGTCGCGATACCACCTTTGTTGGTTTGCCACTTTTTAAGTGTTTATAATAAATGTTTATTATCCTGCTGATACGTAGATAAGGTTCACATTCATAACGTTTTGCACGGCCATGGTCAACGGCGGTCACGCGTGTAGTTCGTGAGTTTCGTCATGTCGTTTTCTGTTTAATAATCTACGTGTTTTCGGCTTGCGTTTACCTTAGCTTGTTAGCAGAATTAGTGTGGTGTGGGACCATTATGAATATATGTGGCAATATCACCACATAGTATAAAACAAAGTCGCTTTTTCTGTCCCTGTATCCCTATATACTTAAAAAATCTTTAAAACTATAAAATTATTAGACTCCGTAGCCTAGTTGGTAGTGACCCTGCCTACAAAGCTGGAACCTCCGGAAATACTTCGAATCCCGGAGAGGGCAATATTTGTGTATTTATTTAACACAAATATTTGTTTCTTGGTCATGGCTGGCTATGTATTTAAGTATCTATCTATTAAATATATCGTCGCTTGATACCAACATCACAAGCCTTAATTGAACTAGGTTGATTTGTGTAAGATGTCCCAAGATATATTTTAATATACGCAACGGATTTGGAAGCGGTTTTTTTAATAGACAGAATGATTCAAAGGAAAGGTCTTAGTATCACTGGAGTACCCGTGCAAAGCCGGGGCGGTCGCTAGTTAATAATAAGGATGATTTATCGTAAATTCTGTGGGTGGGGATCTGTGTGAGACATAATATATATTGATTGACATATAACAACGAAAAGGTCAAAGAAAATGCCATGTCAATATATATTTATGTAACCCATTTAGACGTTAAAATGCATTTCTAAACACGTGCATAAAGATAACGCTGAAACAGCTGATATTACACAGTGAAGAGAATAGAGTACCTAATGTACTTAACTCTTGTTTACTGATATTCAAGTGGGCCAAATTAAATGCTGATGACGAAGTTGGTATATTTTTTACTGAAATGTTAGTTTAAATGTAATTGTTTGTTTTGTTTACATAATTATGTCTTGATTCACATCTAGGTACTTATGCGCTGGTTGTATATTTTTTTCTGGCGGTTGCCTAATTAATTTTCTTACCAGTCAAGGTATTCTATATAATATAATATGGAACATATTGCGAAAACACAAATCAAATTATTTATTAACTAAATATTTTGATTTGTACCTAAGACCGAGTGGCCGAGGGGTACAGGCATCAGCCGCGAAAGCTGAGTACGTGGGTTCGATCCCCACCTCGGACATAGGTGATCTTGGTCGTTTTTCTTTGGTATATGACATCTAATATTTATAATTAATATAATATAATTATAATAAAATACTTTAAAAAAATGCACAACAGAATTATGTAGGGCAACAATCTTCTTATAATGTTAAGTTTAATTACGTCGGAATAAGGTACAGTTTAGTAATTTAGTTGCATCATAATATTTGATGCACTCGACTGAACAAGCCGCACGCACATAAAAGTTGTGCATGTTCGTAATGAAGACAAACTACTAGTTTTACTACTATAAAAATCTATCACGTTTGGTATGATGTTCTATCAATTACTTTAAATATTAAATTAATTTACCCTATATACCAAACGTCAGTAGAAAACTAAATAAAAATATAGACAAATATGGCTGACTTATTTTACATAGGAATAAAGCTCAACCAAAATTTCAAAGCATGTGAGTGGTTAACTAAAAATGTATATGAACTCAAGGTTTTAAGTTGAGGATAAAACCAAGATTGTGTTCTAAAAGTGTGTGATAAAGAAATAAATGAAATAATGCAAGTATTTATGTGTATTTACTACTGAGAATTGGTACAGAATGCACTTTTATTTATTCTAGGTACCGTAAAACTACACGACTATAGTCCAAAAGCTCCCAACTATGGTCCAAAATTAAGTCATATATCTTCGATTTACAATACAACACAATACAAATACAATACAACACAATACAAAACTCTTTATTGCACACCTAACATGTAATAAAGAGCAAAAGTGAGTGGGTCGAGTTAGTGTAATTATTATATTATTGACGCAGTTGTTACACAAAATCTCCTCATTAATAATTAAAAAACTTAGATAAAACCAAATTAAAATTTCCATTGATGCTTAGTTACGAGTTGAACATGTGGGCCATAGTTGTAGTAGTGGACTATAGTTGTATGGTTTTACGGTAGTCATTGTAGATAAGATAACCACCAACACAAAAACATCAAGAATTCACGATGCAGATTTAGACTGCATGTTTGAAATATGGATGGCAACTTTCAAGTGCAATTTACAATGATTTGGTACCGTAAAATGGGGCTATTCAAGAACAACGAGGCTATTTGGAATGAAATAATTATAAGTTTTGAGTGCCTATATTTTTCTTTATGGCAATGGTAGAAAGATACTTTTTTTTCTGGCAACCCTAAATCTAATGTGAAGTTGGTTAGTGGTCGCAGTGATGCCGAGAAGTCCACACGCGTGCGTAAATAAAATATTATTTGAGGTGGTGAAAAATCCATGCATTTCGAGACCGTCTTACTTTTATCCGGATGTTGGTTGTTTGTGGGTTAAGCCTTTTATACTATTTATACCTAAAAGTACATATCTTTGAGGGTTTTTAAAGCAGTGATAAATAATTTTAGCCGTTTATTTTGAATTAGAAATTGATGATTTTCTTAACTGGGGCTTTTTGAGACAGCGTTTGGGGTTTTTTGGTTTCTAGTACCAAATAACCTCTTACATGCGTTTCTGTAGAATGGTAAGATGACCATCATATTATTTTCAACAGGACGATGGTGCGAAAGTACAAACGTACGTTCCGTAGCTGTCGTAGGGGGAAACTATTTCTACCTTACACGTCATATACCCAAGATGCATTGGCCATTGCTATAGAGGACGTGGCTTCTGGAACATCTTTGGGAGAAGCTTCCGAGAAACATAAAATACCGAAGAGTATTCTATCGCGAAAATGTAGGGGATTGAACAATACGCAAGATAAAGCAGGGCACCCAACTCTTTTTGCACCCGAAGAGGAAAAAGCCTTTGTTCAGTACATTAAGACACTAGCTGATTGGGGCTATCCGTTTGATACCTTAGACTTGAGAGTTTTTGCCCAAAAATACCTCAACAAAATTGGTAAATGTGTGTACACGTTAAAAGACAACATGCCAGGTTATGACTGGGCCGAACAGTTGATAGTTGGTGATTTTTTTGTTAAAAAAGTAATTTAATAAAACTTACTTCAGTGAGAAAAACTTGTATTTTTTTTGTCACGTTTTTATTCTTTCAAATATGGTTACTCTGCTTTTAATACCTTCGAATGTCATTCCCATAGCGTCTCAAATAACACTTGCTAGGTTTTAATTGCCAGAAGCTTCAAAATTCAATCAAAACCAGTACAGAACCTATCAATTTCCAAAAAGCCCCAACCGTGAGGCTATTTGGAACACCTATTTAAAAAAAAATAACTCGGTATGTGTCAACAAATCAGACATGTGTGGTATAAAAATTGATGCAGCAGGGTGTAGTCTACACATTAAAAATATAAAATGTATAATAAATATATAAAATAGGGAGTTATTAACGTTTTTGTCTAAAAATTGTACCAAATAGCCCCATTTTACGGTATTGTAACACTTTCTGTTTAGCTGTGTAGAGCCCTTTGGTTGACTGGTAGAGAATGCCTAAAGCCATTAAGTTTGCCATTTGTACTTTTTTGTATTGTGCAATCAAGTTTAAATAAATTAATATGTCTCACTTATTGCACATAGTATAATACTATATATAACACGGGCAATTGTTATGTTTGTATATGTTTATGATTTAGATGTTAAATAAATCTCAACCATAATGTTCAGTGTTTTCCTGCATATTTTCTGCATTTCATAATATCTGATTGTAGAACACAGCTCAATATATTATGGTATTTTTTAACTTAGCACATGTACATACTTCAGAGATTTTCAGGGTTATTTGGATGTATGTCAGAGAATGTTTCCTCCTCAACCAAAAAATCATGTTAAATCCCTACATTAATGTCATATTTCAAGATCTTAAAACTATTTAATTGAGTAACATGATTATTCACTATTGCCTTGATATACTTCTCAGACATAGCCACATAAGACAGCAGGAAGGAAGAAATGTACATTGTCAACCATCAAATACAGATAAGAGAAGTAAATTTGAGTAAAGGAAGTACAAAACATATATTAAATCAAATAAATTTTGCATGTGTTTTTGGAACCATGGTTAAAGAAAATTGACTGCGGTGTAAATTCACTTCCATTATTCTGAATATAATGATTTGTATTAAGTCAGGGTAATTGAATTTTGTTATATTCATGTGCCAATTATCAAGACAATAAGTCGCAGTCAATGATCTTTTAAGTATTCACAATTGTTTCCGTAAGTAAAGGGCACCTATTTTAAGTTTCTCATTTAATACTAACATACAGGTAGTAAATAAGGTGAAATACTGCATACATATTTATACCTGCCAGTGTACCAACCTACATATGTTTATGTATAATATGTATATCAATTTACACCTTACCGAATTGTAAATCATGAACGTAAGGAATGTGGTCAAGGGCACACTTCATTAAAAACAATATCTGTTTTATCCACGCTTCACATGTACAACCAGTCAGCTAATTTGCATTTTAACTTGACTTTACAAGTTTTTATACAATTTAATGCTTCCTAAACCAGTTTCTTATCTTATAAAACATTATATGTTTATTACTTATACTTTTGCATGTGTATTTGTTTTCATGTTGTAATACACAATGATGTTAAGATCTGATAGTTAGGAATCCCAAGCAAAATTATAACGAAGGAAGTAATTACTTATTTATGTAAGAAGTGTCAAAACAAGACTAGTTTTTGTAATTTCTGTGCTTCTAAGTCAATAATTTAGTTTTTGGACCCAAATAGACGTTTTTCGAGGTGACTACTATGTTACTACTTGCTGTTCCTCTTCAATTGCTCCACAACGTTATAACTGTTCTATAATACTCTCATTAACATATCTTATTGGAAACGAATGCTTTGTTAATATACACAAGTCGCATGAATTCCTGTGTTAACGATAGGATTATAAGTAATATAGCATACATTTATAGGTACAATAGGCACAGACTACTTACAGCCATAACCATTTCGAATGGGAACTTGTGGACCCTCACAGGAGACACGAATTCCTGCACCATGTTTACGTTTGCTTGATAATCCGTTCAACAAATAACAGACATCAATAGTCCAGTTTACACAATCATGCTGTAAACAGTGCGCTTTATGAAAACACTCGTGCGTTACAGAACTCCTTTCACTCCCGACATCGCATAACAAAATAAACGAGCGTCAAGCGTAGCGGACGCGACGAGCTCGAGACCGAAACCGAAACAAGAATGGCTGGTTGGGTTTCGTGAACTTGAAAATTCTATCGAAACAATTTGAAGTGTACCGCACTGAAATTAGCCGCAAATGGAAAACTGACAAGCAAATGCAAAGTGTTGCTAGTGCTCAATATAAAATATTTTTAAGTGATGATTCAGATACTCTTAATTTAGCCAAAAGCATTCGATGTCCGATTAAACAACATTAAAAACTTAAAATTGGCTGAGAAAATATCTGTTCATGCTAATGCTTAGAAGCAGCAAAAAACAAAAAGTATGGCCGCTGTGGGTAAAGTACTTACGGGTGGCGTTGATCAGTAATAATTATTTGGTTGTACCTATTACTTTTTGTGTACGTGTCTTGTTTTTGGTTTGATATTTTCATGAATGTAATACAGTCAAGTGCAAAAATATGTGTCGAGGGAATCCTCTTACAAACATTTTACGACTTTTTATACAAAATTGAAGTTCACTAGCTAGGATGTATTTTTGAGCAGTTTTATATATACATGTTATTTTGCCTTTGACTGTACTCAATTATTGTCTTTTAATTTGTGTTTGTGTTGTTGACCGGCGGGTCAAACAGGCCCATATTATATTAATTTCAATTATATATATAAATATACATACACACACATATATATATATATATATACATATATCCATAAATATATTTGTAACATATAAATCTTATGTCTTTTGATGGAGATAATGACTCATATCATTCAGCTTGTAGCAATTCTAGTTCTTTTCATTCAATCGAAGAGTTCGACGAGTCTTGTACGCTCGGATATTCTTTGAAATGCGAGTTCGAAACTTATAAAAATGCTTTCAACGTATGCCATATTAATGCTCAGAGCATTCTGAGCCACTTCACAGATTTCTTAGAAACCTTCTCCTCTTGTAATGTCCATGCTATTCTGGTCAGTGAAAGTTGGCTAAAGCCGAATATATCGTCAACGTCCTGCAGCCTCCCTGGCTTCGTCCTTATTCGCAACGACCGAACAGGCAAAGGTGGTGGAGGTGTTGCCATGTATGTGCGTGCCGACATCCCGTACAGAATTGTAGACTCTTCACCCTCTCATTTTTCTGGTTCTATGGAGCATTTGGTCGTCGAATTGAAGCTTCTTGGGGTACGTGTCATGTTGGGTGTAGTCTATTGTCCGCCAACGATCGATTATTTTTCAGCTTTTGAGGTGCTTCTGTCGGCTATTGGTACCGATTGTACTCATCACATAGTAATGGGCGATTTTAATACTGACCTACTGAGAGACAACTCTAGATCACGTAAACTGAGGACCATTGTGGAATCGGCTGACTTCTCTCTAGTACCTTTGGATGCCACACATCATAACACTGACGCTTCTGACTCATGGCTGGACCTAATACTCACTTCATCGCTAGACAATGTGTTGAAATCCGGGCAGTTTTTGGCACCCGGCTTCTCTCGGCATGATTTGATTTACGTTAGTTACAAGATTAAGCCTCCTAAGCCGGAACCGGTAGTTCTTCAGTTGCGAAGTTTTGCTCGAATTGACGTGACCAAGTTGAAAGAGGATGCTGCTTTGGCCGACTGGGCAGGCACGCTTGAAGCACCAACAGTTGACGACAAAGTTTCTCACTTTAATACTGTTCTTCTGAAACTGTTCGATGCTCATGCACCGGTGCGGTCTGTTCGGCTAAAGAGGCCTCCTGCTCCTTGGATCACAAGAGGTGTCCGAATGGCGATGAAGAGGCGGGACAAGGCTTTCCGTGTATATAAGCGGGATCGGATCGAAGACAATTGGCGACTTTTCAAAGTTGCTCGGAATCGCTGCAACCAAATGGTAAGAACAGCTAAGCGACGATACATACACGACAACATCTTGACTTCTTCCCCCGCAGATACTTGGAAATTTCTGCGGTCATTGGGCATTGGTAAAACCAAGGCCGATGTCGACTCCCTCCCATTCCCCTTAGATCTCTTAAATTCTCACTTTTCCAAAACTTCAGTCCTTAACTCATCAATTAAATTTAAAACTCTGTGTCACATTGCGTCTCTTCCTACCCCTGATCTGGCCCCTTTTACTTTTGCTCCAGTTACTGATCATGAGATCAGAAAGATTATCATGTCGGTGAGATCTTCAGCTGTCGGACATGATGATGTGAGTAGAGTTATGGTCACCCTTGTTCTCGATTTTATTCTGCCTATAATTTCCCACATCATAAACACCTCATTATTATCGGGCACCTTTCCCTCTTGTTGGCGTAAGGCATTTGTAATCCCTCTTGCAAAGATATCAAACCCCTGTTTACCTACTCATTTTCGTCCCATTTCTATTTTGCCATTTCTCTCAAAAATTCTTGAGGCAGCAGCTCATAAACAGATATCCAGATTCATTCATAAAAATAACTTGCTCTCTGTGTATCAATCGGGATTTCGATCGGGACACAGTACCACCACCGCACTTCTTAGTGTTCTTGAAGACGTTAGAAAGGGCATGGAAAATTCTAAGGTCACGGTGCTGGTACTTATTGATTTCTCGAATGCCTTCAACGCGGTTGACCATGACCTTCTCGTTGCCACTCTCACCCATCTTAAGCTCTCATCTAAAGTGATCGAGTGGTTTGCGTCGTACCTCTCTGACCGTGTTCAGGCAGTGAGAGCTAATCGTTCTCTATCTGCTTGGTGCGATCTGAGCACGGGTGTTCCGCAAGGTGGGATTCTCTCTCCTCTTTTATTCTCTGTTTTTATTAACCAGATTACCTCTATTATCAGCTGTTCTTACCATTTGTATGCAGACGATCTACAGCTGTATGCCCAAGCTTCTGTCGATAACATAAACCATGCTATTTCTCTTATTAATGACGACTTAGACCACATAGCGGAATGGTCCAATAGTTTTGGCATTAGTGTTAATCCGACGAAGTGCCAGGCCATAATTATAGGGAGCCAGCGGCAACTTGCTGGCCTGGATGCCGTATCCGTCATGCCGATCCGTTTTGATGGGACCACAATTCCTGTTTCTAGCCAAGTTAAGGATCTAGGCCTTGTGTTAGATTCAAGTCTTTCCTGGCATAGCCAAGTGTCTGAAGTAAGTCGGAAAGTTTCTGCAACACTGCGTAATTTGTACAGATACAAGAATTTTCTTCCAGTAGGTACCAAAAAACTACTAGTGCAAGCTCTTGTATTGCCAGTTCTTGACTATGCAGATGTTTGTTGTACTAATATCTCGCAGGAGCACCTCAACAAGCTTGACCGTCTTCTCAACAACGGCATACGCTTCATCTATGGTCTTCGTAAATACGATCACGTGTCTTTCTATCGCCGCCAACTTAACTGGCTTTCTATCCGTCGCCGTAGGTCCCTTCGTGTATTGTGTCTATTATTTTCCATCTTATTCGATCCTTCTACTCCAGAATATCTCAAAAACAAATTTAATTTCGACACTCCCCGTCCTGGTTGCGAACTTCGTTCTTCTCGATCACTCAAACTTGCAATTTCTTTTCACCGTACAGGATTTATGACCAACTCTTTCGTCGTTCAGGCAATCCGTCTGTGGAACTCGCTACCTCTTCCTATTCGACAAGCCCCAAGCAAACCCATTTTCAAACGACTGCTCCGCAAGCATCTTCTTGCAGACGAATTTAAATAGTTTCTTCCGTCAATTACTTTCTGATATTGAATATTTAAATAAAATATGTATTAGTTTATTTAATAATTATATAAGTAGTAGTATGTAATTGTAGGTATTGTTATAGTCATTTGGTATTACTATATCTTTAATACTTATACGAGTTGAGCACCAACTAAAATGTCTCTGTTTGGCCCAATGGTTGACTGGTAGAGAATGCCTTTTAGCATTAAGTCCGCCATTTGTACAATTTTCTTTGTTTTGTGCAATAAAGCTTAAATAAATAAATAAATAAATATTACTAGTGAAATAGTTCGAATGGCTTATACCTCTAATAGTACTCTTTTCAAACCAAGTCAAACCAGGGGACCAATGGTTTCCTTTTCAGCAGTTTGACAATATTATACTTTAACACAAAAAATAAAATTATCTTAATAACAAACAACCACGCCCTGCGGCGCAAGAATATATGTGTCACCACCCCAACTCTTTCCGCGGATGTCGTAAGAGTCGACTAAGGGATCGAAGTGTCATTGACCATTGTTTGATTTCATTGGTGACGGGCAGCAGACACATTACTGCGATTGCCAATCCACTTGCCCAGCGTGACGATTATGGGTATTTATCTTCTAATGCGTCTATCTATATGCATAGTTAATAGGAGAGGCCTATATCGAGCAGTGGACTGATGATGTATAACAAACAAATAATATTTCTTTTTGATACAAACAATCGCCATCAGCCATCACATTCTCCAATGATAAAATCAAATATTTTATAAAATAAATAAAAACTATTAATTCCATATAAACCCGTTAGAAAAGAAAACAATACTCTGTTTTTTCAAAAACCTTACCTCATCCCAAGAATGTGATTGAAATTAAGTGTAGGTACTTACTGATCATAATGATCATTGGTCAAGTTAGTCAAGTATACGATGCGGTCCTTGCTGATAGCGTACCTATAGGCCGTACAACATTGAATCCGGTTAAATAAAACCTATTGCTTAAATAACTTGTATCCAGATTAATGTTCCTCAAAAAAAAAAAACAAAGCAGTGTTGAGTGTTGCCATTAATAATTGAAATCAGTGCTGCCAAATATACAGATTTATCTGTAACCATACAGATTTTCGACCCCTATTACAGATAACAGATTTGATTCAAGTTTTATACAGATTTTTAAAATGTATAAATATTTACAACAGATTTCTACAGGTTTCATGTAACCTTTGTTTTTGGGACTTTTTTTCTGACGAGTACCGCGTAAAGTAAGTGTCTCAGCTGGCCTACTACCGCGAAAATCGAAATTCGTTAATTTCGTGGATTTGTCTCTCTCACTCTAATAACGTCTTCTCTTGAGTGACAGAGAAAAATCCTCGAAATTGTACAAATGTAAATCCTAAAGTTGCCACGCGTGGCGCTGATCGTCGTTACTCATCCTGTCGATGTTATTTCCATTTACGTGATAAAATGTTTTTTTTTACTAGATATTTAATAAAAAAAATCAACTGAATTAATGCATACTTGGACATTGTACGAGTTAAAATTCGACATATACAACCCCCCCGCCCCCCAAACGCGCTCACTTCTAGCGTTTGCTGACGTTTTTTTCCATACAGATTTTATACAGATTTTCGCACCTTGCAACACAGATTTCCCAATTGGCCATCTGGCAGCACTGATTGAAATTGCATTGCACAAGCAAAAACGCGAATTCAATTTTCAAAACCAAAAAAAATATTTTTAGGCCCTTGAGTAATTTCTGCCAATTTGCCAAATGCCTAGAGAAAAGAAAGTCGTATTTCGAGTTTAACATTATATTAATTTCAAAAATAAAAAAATAATAAAGAATCATTTCATTTTCTTCGGTTTTGTCCACGTTATTCGTAGCTAACTTCAAGACAGTGAGTAAGCAAGCGGTCCATCTTCTGACGAAGCGCGAATGTCGCTCTCTATAATTTGAAGGCTAATTTTCTTGATTGTCTTGGTAAAAGCGAAGCAAAATTCTGGCAAAATTGTGCGCGTTCGTGCCCGATGTCTAGTGCTGAAGTCGCCGATAATTCCGTTGACCCCCCGGCGAAAAAGCGGAAGCTAAACACAGGAGAATCCCGTTCCAATTCTTCAGCAATGGCGAACAATGGAACGCGTGTGGAAGATGAAATCGACGAAAGCCTGTACTCCAGGCAACTTTACGTGCTGGGCCACGATGCTATGCGTCGGATGGCAAATTCCGACGTTTTGATATCGGGTTTGGGAGGCCTGGGCGTGGAGATTGCAAAAAATGTGATTCTCGGCGGCGTGAAGTCGGTGACTCTTCACGACGACCGTAACTGCACAATCGCCGATCTGTCTTCGCAGTTCTATCTCTCGGAGTCTTCGATAGGTCAGAACCGTGCGGTAGCTTCTTTCGAGCAACTGGCCGAGTTAAATCACTATGTGCCGACTACAGCTTATACGGGCGCTCTTACGGAAGAATTTCTCCGAAAGTTCAGTGTGGTGGTTCTGACTAGTGCCTCCTGGGCCGAGCAGGAACGTGTAGCGGCTGTCACGCACGCTAATAACATCGCGTTGATCATCGCAGACACTAGGGGGCTGTTTTCCAGAGTGTTCTGTGATTTTGGTCCCGAGTTTACTGTTCGTGATGTGAATGGTGAGAATCCTGTGTCGGCTATGATAGCCGCGATTACTCACGACCAGCAGGCTGTGGTGACTTGTCTGGACGACACGCGTCACGGACTGGAAGATGGGGACTATGTGACTTTCAGTGAGGTTAGTTCTATTTTTAACCTGAGTTG